>JBAMAV010001748.1:0-128400 GCA_037043315.1 Amiota communis
ACTATTAATTGGCACGGCATGTTTTTTTTTTTTAGTTCAAGTTTCAAGGGTTTCTATTTATGTCCAAGCAATAATTGAATACACAAGTTTGTACTTTTTGGAAATGTTATCCACACATTTCATACAAATAAAACTGAAAATATATATTTAAACCAAACGACTTCAATAATACATGAATTATTTTTTACCATTATTAACTGTCACGACAACGATATCTTTAAATTAAGACTGTAAAAAGTACAGATGTAGACAAAAACTGTAAAACTAACGGTATAGAATGTTGTGATGTATGAAATACAAAAACATCAGACTTTTGGTTGTTGTTTTATTTCAATTAAGTATTCTTTTTTGCACAATGGTACCCGATAAGCCAGTGTGTGAGCAAATTCGAGCCCTGATTATTGAAAAATTGAATTCGTTCAACAGCTATGGCTAAACACAAAGAATCTGAAGTTATCCAAGTCTACGGTGCGAAATAGAATGCAAAGCTACAAAAAGAATGACAACATTATCAACAATACAGCCAACAGATGTGGCGTCTCAAAAATTACTCCACGTGACAAAAGAGCTTTGGCGACTATTTTAAGGCAAAGTCGGCGAAGTACTGTAGAGATATAGCGGCAAAATGGTCTGAACATATTGGAAAACCGGTAAAATGTGAATGGATGCGCCAGCAAATGGAAAAATTTGGGTATGGCTTCTATAAGGTATGATTGCATCACTTGCTTAACAGAACGGATAATCTAATATGACCAAATTACACAGGTCTACAAAATTAACTTTTTTTCTTTTTTGATATGAGAATGGTTTCCTTTGTATTTTTGTGCGCTGAACACGAATCTGGGGTCCAGGTTTGTATGGGATACAAACTCCCATTTAAATTAAAGTTCTTATTAATTTTTTGTTTTTTGACGTATCGAACTGAAATTTGGACACTATAAGTTCTATGTCCATTAAACATGTTAATTTCATGATCCTTGGGTTACCAGGAGGGGTACCTCCAATACAAACCCCCATTTAAATTAATGATCTTATTAGAAAAAAAAGAGAATTTAGTGATGCTAAGAAAGGAAGGTTGGATGCAACCCGAAGGAGCGTGAAGAGTATTACATCTTTGGCATAGCCAATGATAGCCTTCTTTCTGATTTTAAGAACTTGCTATTACAAAAGAGAATTTGGACTTTGGTTTACCTATGTTCTTATGTAGTAAAAAAGTTCATTAATATCAGAAAATGCCACCTAAGAGAAAATATGATAATAGCTACATTAAATTTGGATTTACTTCGATAGAAAGTAATGGAGAAATCAAACCACAGAGCGTTATATGTGCAACCGTTCTCGCGAACGATGCCTTGGGCCTAGTGGTACAAGATTTGAATCTTCTGAAAAAGCATAAGTAGCATCGTTTGAGATATCAAAATTAATAGCACAGTCAAAAAAGTCGCACATAATAGGAGAAACTCTTGTGAAGCCTTGTTTGCTCAAGGCTGTCGAAGAAGTTTTAGTGTTAGAAGCAAAAAAAAAAAAATACAAGATATACCTTTATCGAACAAAACGGAGAAAGCTCGAATTGAACTCATGTCAAATGATATCGAGGAGTAACTAGTTTCAAAAATTAAGTTATCGGCATTCTTCGCTTTGCAGTGTGATGAATCTACTGAATTTTCTAATTGTTCTCAGTTACTCGTTTTTGTCCGCTTTTTAGGAAACGACAACATAATCAAAGAAGAACTATTGATTTCCCAAGAACTGGCATCGATGTTAATCAAACAGCTATCCGTCAGCACTAACATCGCATTGTATTCTTCATCGCCAGGCTTTAACTTCCAAGACTCTTCCTAAATGCCTTAATAATACAATGCAGTTGGCCATGAAATGTAGTGAATGTTATCAAAAGTAGTGCCTTAAATTCACGCCTTTTAAAAACACTGTGGATTGAAATGGACTCCGACCATGAGAACCTTCCTTTTCAGACAGTGGTTCGTTGGTTGTCGAAATGGCAACATGCTGAAAAGATTATACGAGCTCAGGGGAGAGGTTGAGTGGTTTTTAGAGCGAGAAAAAAATGAATGTCTTACTGGCGCAGTTTTCGGATCTAACATCCCATGATGCATTTGGCTTATCTTGTGGATATTTTCACTCACTTAAATAAATTGAACGTGCAATTGCAAGGTTCGGGAAAACAGACATTTACACGGTGCTGCAAATATATTTATCTTTGAAGATAAACTTCGTGCTTTTATTTGCAAACTCCAATTATGGATTATTCACGTTCACAAGGAAAATTATAGTGCAATCGCAATCATAAAGGCACTTACTTGAAGACAAAAAGTATGACACGCTTAGGGAAAACACACAAAAAAACATCAAATGTCATCTGCAAATGTTGGCTAATGAATTCAATCGTTACTTCCTAGAATATACAATACAGAAGATGAAGTTGCCCAAAAACTGATACGGAACCCTTTTGGTACTAATGCTAGAGAAGTTGCAGAAGAAATCCAAAAAGAACTCATTAAATTACAAAATGATAGAAACTGTAACGTCGCATTTGAATCTGATTCTTTAGAGCAGTTTTGGTGTCAAAAAGCAAATTCATATACGAAAATTCGAAATATCGCCTTGCGTTATCTTATGCTATTCTCCACAATTTATTTATGCGAACAAAGATTTTCTGCTTTAATTATGATTAAAAACAAGTCCAGGAATCGATTGAAAGTAAGTGATGATATGCGAGTAGCTATGAGCAACAATATTACTCCAAGAATTCAACAACTTGTACAGAAGATGCTAGCTCAAAAATCTCATTGAAACAAACCAAAATTATATGTTTTCAATTACAATGTTATTAATGTTATTTTTGAATTTTACTATTAATTGAAAGTTTTGATTAAAGATTATTTTGAGATTGTTACAGCGTACTTTAAATCTTGTGGTTCCTGCTAATGATAATGCAATCAAAGTTGTCCCTCGTAAAAAAAATGGTTGGGAGCAACTGGTATATACAGAAAGAGAAAAGAACGAGAGCAATACTCTTGTATATACTCAGTTATCAATAAATGAGAGGAATAAATATGTACAACAATAACAACAAAACATAAAATTGAAGAAGCAGCAAAGCATAGCAAAGAAAAAACGAACGAAAATCTTTGTGCGTGGTTTTGCAAAAACTTATAAATAAAAAACATATATTTCTTATCCTTATATTATTGAACAGATTGGACTGAAACAAACACTAAATATTACTCAAAGCTTGCTACAATACATCAGTGAAAACCGTATTCAAATTGATTAAGCCGTTTCTGAGATGAGCCTGCATAATATCACAGACAAACAGAAATGGTTCGTTTACGATTTTATTATATGGGGTGGCTGATGAATTTTGCTACATTAAGAAACTCAAATAACTTTTTTTTTAGTGTATGGAATTCATTTTTATTTTTTTCAGGTCATTAAATTTTATTAAATATAGCTTAATTTGTTTTAAAAAGAATTGAATTTAAATGCCCCCCTGCTCGTTGACACATGTGCGGCATCTTAGTAAAAAGTTGTTCATTGCTGCTTGGAGAGTTGCGACAGGAATAGCAATTGTTGCCCGAATGGCTTGCTTTAGTTCATCCAAATTTGTCGACTTTTTTTGTAGACTTCTTGTTTGCATAAACCTCACAAGAAAAAGTCAGGTGCAGTAAGGTCAGGCGACCTGGGGGGCCAACGGAATTGGCAGTTTTTTGAAATTATTTTATTAGGAAATTTTCGTCGCAACTCTGTCATAACAGGCTGGGCTATGTGAGGCGTTGCTCCATCCTGTTGAAACCACACAGAGTTGAAAGGAATTCTCTTTAGGCTTAGTTCTGGATAGAAAAATTCTTTCAGCATTTTCAAATAACGGTCTCCAGTAACCGTAACGGTGTGACCATTTTTTTGGTAGCGGCTTTCATCAGCCACCCTGTATGTAAGGTGACTAGTCACAGCAATAACACACAATCGAATTGTTCTGTCCTGTGTGCTAAACCTATTTTGATTTATAAATCAAATCCTATCCCAATTTAATTAAACATGTAAATCACATTCCATCCCATATATATACACTTGGTTTACATTGCTCTTAAATTCCTTATCAATTAGACTAATTCTTACATTCAAAAATAAAAAGCAATCTTGACTGATATAAGTATCCATTATACTATCAAACAATTTTGTTAGTTCTTACAGTCAATTACTACATGTCGCGTGGGATAATTTTTGTGTAGGATTTGTCCGTTTTTGTAGCATGGGAGAAATTTTAAATAGGGGGAAATCCGATGGGTGGTTCTTTTTTTGCCGGCACTGTATTTGACAGTACGATCATACTGTAAACAAAAAGCAGATGATCGTCCTGTTAAATCAGGTGATCAGTGAGAAAGGGATCACTGCAAGTGAGTCGGTAAGTTGTCTGTCCGTCTGTCCGAGTAGGTGTTGAGAGAGGCTGTAAAAGGGAGAGCTTCGATCCCGTTGGTACGGTTTCGCAAGAGTTTTTAGAAGGCGGGTTGTAAAGGTCCGTTTAGAATGTTAGAAAAATTAGCTTTTGGATTGGATTGAAGGAGGAGAGTTATGTGTGGTGTTTTGTACTCGAAATATTTTTTTTCGATTTTTTTTATTTTTCATGGCGGTCCGTGTATTTATTTTAAAAGGCTACATGCGAATAAATAAATAAAAAAAAAAACATACAAATAGATTCGAACAAAGTAAAAGTGAGGTGTCTACACAACAAAAGTAAGAATTATAAACAGCATCAAATTCACATAAAATATTGTGTGGTGAGCGCCAATTAAGACGGTACACGAAGTACACGAAAAAACAAGAAGATGCAGAAGACAACAAAATATAAAAACAATAAAATCAGATAACAAACAAATATATAATAATTTAAATAAAGTGAAGTTTAGACAGAGACATAGAGAAGAAGAAACACACTCAAAGCACACACTCTGCATACCCAGATACAGAAAGGCAGACGGACAATTACACAGACAGATAGACCGAATCCGGTGTATAAGCAAAGCGCGTATGGATAGAACGTCATCATACGAAATTGAGTGTAAGAATAGTGCAACAACATAAAATAGTGATCCAACAATCAAATCAAAAGCAACAAGCCAAACAAAAAGATTTTTATATAATTTAATTTTGTCAACTACATCATCAATTACAACGAGGACGGCGGAACATTCCTCACTATTTAGTGCAGCGGTGCAGAAGTTAAAGAAAATTTTTGAAAGAAATCAAAGAAAAGGAAACAAGGAAAAGTGAGTCGATTGGACTTGGGGTAAGTACCCTCACCTATGTGTTTTTTTTTTGTATGTTTGTGTTGTCTGAGAGCTCTTAGGCACTACAAGCGTAGGGACTCCCCAACTGGCTCTATCCTTCTCCCTGTTTTTTTTTTTTGTTGTCATTAATTTTTTTTTTTTTTTTTATTATTGTACATTTTTTTTTAGTTTATTTTTATTATTATTAATTTTTACTTTTTTTACACTTATTGTCTTTTTTTATATTTAGTATATTTAGTGGTTTTTTTTTTTTTTGTTTTTGTTTATTTATTGTATAGTTATAAGAGTTTTTTTTGTTTGGTTGACATTTATTTCATGTATGTGTTTCTTTTTGGTTAGGGTTTTTATATTAATTGTAAATACAACGGCGATGTGTAATATGGAGTAAGTTTTTTTTTGCGGGGAACGGTAGGGTGATGGACGGACGGTGATCGCACTCAGACCTGGATAGTCTGGGTTGTGATGATAGGGAATTGGCCTGAGGGTCAATTCAAGGAAGGGAGGGTGCACCCGCGACCGATACCGCCGATGGTCGCATAGGTTTGTAGGCAAGGGATTGTGTAGGTGGTGGTTAAGGGTAGTCGTATTTGTAATGCGGTTTTTTATTGTTTTTTTTTTATTTTTTTGATTCTTTTATTTGTGTGATGAGATTGTGGAAGTTTATAAATGATGAATTGGCCACCTCTGTCCCAACAGAGTGGTTAATAACCCCTCCCTGGGCCGTTGCTAGTCGGGCACAAACTCTGTTGGGACCTAGGAATATAGGGGTTCGGCACATACAATGACTTCAAATCGAAATCGATATTTATTACAAATTTCTATAGCATTTTGCTTATTGATTTCAACGATAATGAGCAATGAGACTTCAAATCCATTACAGGATTATTTACATTCGAGGCAAAGACGCGAGCTGGCTTTAGAGTTCCTTGATTACTATGAGAATTTTACTGAAAATGAATTCGAAACTCCAATCGATCTAACCGATCTAAGATGCGTGGCCGAATTGGGGGCATTATCAAAGGGCATTATCTTTCTCTTTGCCAAAGCATTAATGCATCCACTTCTTAGAGCTTTCTCAGCATATGCCAATGGGCGTCAACTCTTCCGGATTGTCAATCAGTCGAAGAATACAAATGTAATACCAGCACATCATGGCACACGTTGCATGTCTTTAATATGGGTTATTTTTGGTCATAGCTATATTATGTCAGCACGTTCACTAAATATCGATGGTATCAGCATGTCAAGTGTAAGTCAAAATTACAACATACGCTCTACGCCCTGTAAACTGTCAGTTTAAATGCAAATCACTCAAAACTTAACATTAACGGTTTTTCTTGAGTGTTTTTTCAATGACTGTTTAGCTGTCTATATGAAAAAAATTGAGGGCTGGAAGTAAACCATTATATGTATTTTGCTATTTTGTTTTGATAACCATCAAAAAGCATGCACAAATTTTTGCGCCACTTGAATAGAATATTTGTTTTGTAAGACTTTTACATGTGCTGTGTTCACAAGTGTTTTTGTTTAATAGATTTTTTGTGGTGAGTTCGAATTATTAATTATAAAATTTAACTAAAATGGGTCGAGGAAAAGCCTTAACGGAGATGGAAAAATGCAAAAAAAAAGCTTTAAAGGACAGTGGTCTATCTATCTATTGCTACAATCGCAAACAGCTGACAGGTGGTGTCCGCATTCTTAGCCAACGAGTTAAAATATGGAAAAAACATGTAAGGCCGTACTAGATGTGTCCTCTCTGAAGCGCCTTCTTCTCACGATTCAATATCCAAAATCAAGGCGAAAAGTGGACTTAACGCAAGCCAAACCACTATTCGGAATGTAATGTCGAAAGCTGAACTAAATGTTCAAAAAGATTACAAATTTAAAAAAAAAACACCACTGAATGCACTTCGAAAGGAGCAACGCCTTACTTTTTGCCGTTACCATATGAAGTGGCATCGCGTCGTATTCTCAGATGGATCCGATGGCTACACCTATTATTTCAATGACCTACGAAAGGAAGTCCATCATTTGGACCGCTTACATAGCAAGGGTGGAGGTGTCATGATATTAGTAGCGATCTCGTATTACGGCACCTGGGAGTTACAATTTTTGACAACAAAAATGAATGTGATAGCATACAATGGTGTCTTAATAAATGCATTTCCATTCTTAAACAACCTTTTTGGACCCTTGCAATGGACATTTCAACATGACAATGTGCCAATCCATACTGCCCGAATCCTATATTGAAAGCCAGAAGGTGGTTCTTTTAAGCTGGCCACCTACTCACCGGACTTAAACATCATCAAAAATGTTTGGTGATGGTTAACACGACCGGACAGCAATAAGGAACCATACCTGAACTAATAAAATCCATCAAACTAGCTTTGAGTTCAATACCACTCAATTGTTCAGCCCAGTTGTACGAATCAATTCCAAGAAGAATTTGTGAAGTTATGGAGCAAAAAGGGGACACAACCCACTTCTAAAAAAATTTCAAATGCATTTGACAATAATTAAATACACTCTAAAAGAAGATTTACACATGTTTGAAACATAAGAATTTTTATAAACGGCTTTTTTGAAGAGATGTTCTATTCAAGTGGCGCATAAATCTGCGTGTTTTTTTTTATAGTTATTTTACAAAAAAAATTTGTATCAGTTACAAAAATAAATCATTCTGAATTTGATTTGGAATTAATTATAGTTTCTTAAGAATTACAAAAAAGGAATTTTTTCTGGATCTGCTAAACTAAACTTAAACCAGAAAGAAGGCTATCATTGGTTTTGCCAAAGATGTAATACTCTCCTCCGGGTTGCATCCAACCTTCCTTTCTTAGCATCACATCAGTTTGAGTGGCAATTTTATTGTATATTTATTTATTATGGGTTTGTATGGGAAGTACCCCTCTTCGTAACCCTAGGATCATAAAATTTACACGGTTGATGGATAAAGATCAGAAACTTATAGTGTCCAAATTCGATATGTTAAGAAATAAAAAACTTTTTCTAATAAGAACATTCTCTCAAGCTGAAAAACTGAGGGACTAGTTTGCATACATACGGACATGGCTAAATCAACTCGTCTCATCGAGCTGATCACAAATATATATACTTTATGTGGTCTTCAATGTCTCTTCTGTGTGTTACAAACTTCATGACAAACTTATAATACTATTTACTCCCGTGAAGAGTATAAAAAAGTTTGTTAGGTGTCCTATTCATGTGGCGCTGAGTCTACGTGTATAATTCTCTATATGTAATATAACTATTGTATTCTAATAGTGGTCCTCCTCGCCCTTAGCTATGTTTATTGATAGCGCTGGGTTTTCTGTAGACACTTATTTCTTTGCTAGTTTTGATTGTTCTACGTGAAATGGATAAGTAAATATTTAAAATTACAGGAAGTTTTTATATTTATTATTATTGATTAATAAAATAAAAATCAAAAATAATTACTTTTGATTATAAAATTATAAATCAAAAATTAATACAGTAATTAAAAATAATTTTTTCAAATAAAACTTATAACAGGTACGGTCCCTGATTTATATACAATATTTTCCAAATTGATTGCATCTTTTAGGCGTTCGGGTAAATTGAATATTCCGCTTATATATCTGTGCCGTTATCTACGTTTGACATCCGCACGTGTCACGCAGATCTGGCAGCGCCCTTTTTCATTCCTGCTATGTATTTTGTTAATATTTAACAAAAAAAGTACAATTAAAATTTAAAAGAACAAGAGAGTCGAAAATCACCTTAAAGTTACCAAAAATTTGCCAACACTACAAACAACACCTTTGCATTTCGATTCGGCATCTCGACGAAATGCTGAATAGATTCCGCATTTCATTTTACAACAACAACCCTAATTCCCCTGTGGTTGTTGTAAAATTGAAGCCGCATCTCGTCAACGGTACGTAAAGTAATCATCTGTCGCTCAGTTTGCGGCAGCAAAAACTATCATTAACGGCCCACGGAAACTGGCCGTTAATGGAACCGTTTTCGGTCCGCCAATGGAACCGTTTTCGGCCCGTTGACGTAACCGTTTCTGGGCCGGCAATGGAACCGTTTTCGGCTCTCTAGTGAAACCGTTTTCGGCCCGTCAATTAAACCGTTTTCGGGCCGCAAGTCATGTCATTTAATGAAAAGAACTATTTACAATGAGCACAATTTATTTATAATAATAATTTCTAACTATTTCAACATGGTAGACAATAATAATAATATAAATATTTACAATTCAGAAAAAAGAAATATAAGAAATAACAAATAAAAAATACTACTCCTTGCTCCGTTTGCCGATGATTTTTTCAGTTTCCGTCATCCTATCTTGAGGATGAAAGAATTAGAAAATATAAAACTTCACTTTTTGCAATATTTTTTTGTTTACTCACCCTGTTAAATATTGCCACTTGGAATCAATTCGATTGGATGAGGAGAAAGATGTGTTATTCACTAAATGATGAACATGAAAAAGAAAAAAACATTAAATAAATGCACCACACACTTCACTTTGTTTTCTTTTCTACTTACTTTGTTTTATTACGCCAACAACAAATAATTTTTTTTTCACTTTTTTTTTCTGCGCACGCGACTGCTGCACTATAAAGAAGAATAGCGCGAACGACAGCAAAACAAATACCGAAAATTTTGTGTTTGCGTCGTTTGTCAGTTAAACCGTCGGTTACTTCTTTTACTTATTATTGCTATTTATCTATGTATCCGTTTCATGTCCGAAATATTTCCGCGAACGTGAACGTTTCTAAGCATGAAACGGATATTGTTGCGGCTCTGACTTTTTGTTGTTGTGTTGTCGTCTCTTTTGCCTATTTTTTTCTCATACATCCGTTTTGTATGGACGAAACACTCATTTCTGAGCCCGTTTCAGATAGTTTCAACGGAAGTCCGCACGACTTACGATGCTTGGTCAACTGGGCTTACGTATGTACGAGTACATATATCAGTATAAGTATGTATATAAATTTATTTTCTTTCTTTTAAAGAATTGCTTTGCCTTATATTTGATAGTGCATTAATCACTCTTGTTATTTGGCTGTCGATATAAAACTCTATATCCTGTCACTTCTTTTCTTATATGCACTTTGGCATTGGAAAGGAAAGGCTCTAATCGGTGTTATAGTTCTTACTCTAATGCTCACTTTAAATATGACCTGGGATTGTTCGTTGTTCTTTAAGTAAGTATGAGCTTATACAATATAATAATTGATTTATTTTCGAAATGTATACTTTATTTTATGGTAATGAACAGGACACCCAGATCAAATAAATCTGAATATCATCTCTATTATGATACTCACAATCATTTTTGAGGTGCCATGGCTAATTGGTCTTATCTTTGGCTATTATCTTGACAGTACGAAGGGTGAAACATTTAATTTACCAAAAGTAAGTATTTTCTTTAGGTATTTATTATCGTATTATTATACAATATATAACAATTGATGCAATCTATTCTATGTAGTATGTCATACCGTTAGCTTGGCTTGCCACCCTCGCTGTGATGTTCACTTCAATATTTGCTTTATATGCAAAGTCACAGCCAACAGCCTCACAGTTGACCAAAGTTGAAGAGGTCTTTTATTTGACGTTTACACGTTGTGGTTGGCCCATAGCACATTGTTGGGTTGTTTTCTCCTGAATCCACGGCTATTGTGGGTTGGCCAATAGTTTCTTTGTAAGTGTATTCGGAAAAGTTTTATGATTTACTAGATACTGAGCCACTTGATTTTTGCAGATATAATTTTTTTCTAACTTTGGCATGACGATCATCATTTCAGTGACCTCTAATTTATTAATTGAAGCACCTATGGCTGGTACAGAAATCTATATGCTCAGAGAAAGGTCCAAAGCAATTAGCATGATCACGCAAGCACAAGAAGAGCAAAAAACTCCGAATTTGGCTCAATTGGAATTGGTATTTGCAGATCAAGTGAAAATCAGTAGTAGTAGTAGTTCCAATCAACCAACTTAAGTTATTATTGTATTTACTTTATATCTATAAAGGATAATAAAAATAGACATTTTAAGTAATTTTACTAAACAATTGTTCATTTTTACTCTTCGAAATACATGGAAATTGAAATTACAGAATAATGAATATAGTATAATGACAAGGACCTCATCGGCAGAAAAATATTAAAAAAAAAAAAATTGCCATTCACTTTTATGGTGTAAATATTTCAAGTGACTTAACGCAGCACCAAAGTCAAAGCAACAAAAAGAATTGAAGAAACTGAGGCATACAAAAAGTGAGCAGAATCACGAGCATGTGGAATCAGTGCATCATCAGCCAAAAGGAAATTGCAACCGACACCTTCACAAGTGAAGCAATTGCCATCCTTTACACAAGTCTTGCTAGCTTGAGCGGAAGAGAGGCAACCACGTTGGAATGAACCATTTGTGCCATTACGATCTGTAAGTATAGTAAATATTATACTCGTAGTAAATAAATGATAAAGGTCATGTCGAATATTTCCATTATTTACATGTATTTCTAATATAACATTTGTCACCCAATTTATAGATTGGACAAATTGTCGGTTTTGCATAAACATCTGTGCCGCAAGTTGAATTCGTTGAGTTGCCAGAACACTGGAGACATTGAGCACGATGTTGCGGAAAGATCTGACGATTGCAACCCTCCATGAAGGTACAAATCAGACATTCCATTTCATTGCCACAACGTGCAGCTGTTGCATTATCCAAATCACTGGCACATCCCCGTATAGTATTACCACCTATAAGATTTAAAAAATTTTATCTTAAATTATCAAAAATAAAAAAATACCATAACAATCGTGTAACATAATTTTGATCTGACTAACCTAAAACTCTAGTATAACATTTAGATGTTGAGTTTTTACATTCTTTGGCCAAGTATTGATCTGGATTTGTGGCACAACGTGGATCCGTTGCCGAATTGCATTGAACGCATGCATCTGAAATTGATAGATGAAAAATTAAAATAGTTAAAAATTAAATACACATATAAAGTCACCATATAGTTACTTTGAATATACATACATATGTATGTAGCTTACAATATTATGAATATGTATATGTGAATATGTATTATATTATAGTATACATAGTGTAGGAGAAGAATCGAATTTTTTGTGTCTCGCCGTTGCTATAAATGCCATTGACAATGCACATTTGAGATAAGATAAGAAGTGAGGTTCGTTTCTATACCTAAGTAAGTACATACATATAACTTAGCAATCTCATAATATTTAAGTCACGACTAAACATACAATTTGTTGCCATTGTATATCTAAGTATAATATATGTACATATACATATGTAATATTTACTGGTGTATTTATGTATTGTAAGTATATAGAAAACAAAATAAACATAATTACTATTATACATAAATGTCAAACTATAATTTACAAATACAAAGATTTACTCATCGTTCATGTTTATGAATTCAGTTTGTTGGTGACTCAGTTATCTTTCTATGAAACTCAATAAGGCTCAAATTCTATTCTACAATACATACATACATACATATTGTATGAACTTTATACAAAGAATTAAATGTGTTTTACAAAAGAAAATTATATTTATTATATTCATACTTGCAACAACTTGCAAAATACATACATATATACAAATTTCTGAAAATTCAAATTCTTATGAATTTATCTCAATTAAAGCACAGAGTCCTTTTATAGTTTTTCTGATTTACCAATGAAAGATGTACAAGGGTGGCTACTTAAGTTTTGAGACAGACAAATAATAACAAATATGTATCATCGAAAATGACTTTATTGTTTTTCAAAATATTCTCCATGAAGATCAATACACTTTTGCATGCGATTGAACCAATTTTCGAAGTACTTTTTCCACTCGGAATGAGGTATCTCCAAAACATGTGTTTTCAACCCATGAACCGCTTCTTCATGAAGTCATTGGGTGCCAAATCTGGACTATAGGGCGGATGACCCATCAATTCGACGTTTTGAGTGTTTAAAAAGTAACATGTTTGAGCCGATGTGTGAAAACTCGCATTGTCGTGGTGGAGAATGATTCGTCTTCTGCGGTTGATTTTTTTTATTTCTTCGAACATTTCTGGCAAACAAATGGTGGTGTACCATTCAGAATTAGCCGTTCTACGTTTCTCTAATGGCACGGTGGCGACATGTCCGGTTATTCCAAAAAATCAGACGATCATTTGCTTCGAAGTGCTTCGTGTGTGAACAACTTTTGTTGGATTTGGCTCATCTTGAAAAACCCATACAGTCGACTGCTGTTTAGTTTCAGGCTCATATGCATTGATCCATGATTCCTGTCACGATCTTGTAGACGTTTTTTGAAGCACCGCGATTTAATTTTTTCAACATTTCTTTGCACCAATCGACACGAGCCTTTTTTTGCGCGATTGTGAAATTATGCGGTATCCAACGCGAACAAATCTTTTGGACGGCCAAATGCTCATGCAATATTGAATGTATGCGAGTGAAACTAGTGCCCAAACATGCCTCAATCTCACGATAAGTCACATGGCGATCTTGCAATATCAGTTCACGCACATCATCAATGTTTTGTGGCACAACAACCGATTTTGGACGACCTTCACGAAATTCGTGCTGGAGAAAACTACGACCACGATTGAATTCAGAAAACCAGCGAAACACGGTGACCCTGGATGGTGCTTCATCACCAAAAGTCGAAGCGAGTTGATCGGCACACTCTTGTTGAGTTAATCCACATCGAAAATCATAAAAAATCATTGGACGAAAATGTTAACGATTTAATTCCATTTTTTAGCCGAAACGAATTTTTCAAGTCACTGTAAACAATACAAATAGCACTCGTATGACAAAACGTTCTGAGTACATTTATCATTAAAAACGACAAGCTTTACGATACCAATGTCAGATTTGACATATCAACATTGGTGTTGCCATATCTCAAGACTTAAGTAGCAACCCTCATACATACTCTCTATGTTTTTACTCTTCTTAGCGTACTGAAGGATCTCTCTACCGATGCCGTAATGCATGGTAGCGTGAGCAAAATGCCAATTGCTTTTTGAATTTTTGGATAAAAATCTGCGGAAATTAAATCTGCTGGCTCTTTGTTACTCCACTCTTTATAGCAAATATCTAGCTCATTTTCGATACCTCCAAGTCCATAAAAAGTAATTGCATTACAAATTTGAGATTTGAATTCTTTCAAGCCAAGGCTTTGGACATGTACTGCATGTAAAGCAGTTAAATTAAATGCTACATTATTTTCCTGTGCAAATCTTTGCTCGAATGCAGATGTCAGCGAATCTAGATAAGGCGGAATAATTGCTCGCCGGAAGTATTCCTTTGCCGTTGTAAGAGGATGGTTCGTCCTATTTTGTTGCTTTTCTGTAACTCTGAGCACACAAACATCGACGGAAGCTTTATGTGCTAATTCCAGGTGCTGATCTGTGTGTTTCAATTACATTCAAAATTTTAAGTATGTGACCTCTGTATTTTATAATGTCGTTGCTTTTGGATTGCATAACAGTCACAACTGGTTGAAAAGTTACATCCTATCTAACTTCCAGAACCCTCTTTGGGTTATCTTTAAAGCAGCTATATCTAAGACTATTCGCGTAAATTCTGGTGTCCCGAAGGGTAGCCACCCGTACCACACAACAACTCACATTAAACATTGATTTCACTGGGTCATTCAAGCAACCTTTAGAATGCATTAATATTGATTAAGATCCATTAAAGCAAATGTTACAAGACATTTCTGATCTGCTATTTTGCTAAGAAATACTAGCCCATTTTGGATATTTGTCAAATTTAACCCACTAATACTCTTTCCTATATTCTTACCTAAAGATTTAGTTGGTAGGAATAAAATACTAGGTCTATGGTGTATTTGTTACGTATTAAAATTGTCTCCAAAAATAGATCGAAGAATAAAAAAAACCATCAAATTTATATACAAATGCTGTAAAAAATAAGGTAGAGAGAATGAAGAGCACGAAAAGCACGATAAAGGACTTCATAAATTTTTTTCGAGAATCTTTTCTACGCAGAAAGTACGTACCAAATATTCCAGCTTTATGTGAAACACGCTGGTCACAAAAACATAAGAGTGTTACTATTTTTAATGAAAATTTTGAAATTGTTAATGGACTTTAAATATTTGTAGAGAAGAGAATGCTGCAGCTAGGAAGGGTGCTTACCAATATTGCGCTGCTACTAAGTCAGAATTCATTAAATGCGTTGGATTGATAGCCAAATACTGAAGCATATTAGAACCTGTTGCCAATGCATGACTATTAAAAACTATGGACATGTATGCATGCATAATCATATTAAAAACATAAAAGAATTAGACCTAACAGAAGTGTTAAAGGAGGCCGAAATATTCTTTCTTGCAACAAAAAACGCAATTTTAATTTCCTTGGCACAGCCTTGTACAACAAGCAACATAGAGATGTACACTGCATCGTGTGAAAACATCGTTGAGGTGCTTAGTATATACAGAACCAGAAAGAAGGCTATCATTGGCTGTGCCAAAGATGTAATAATATTCACGCTCCTCCGGGTTGCATCCAACCTTCATTTCTTAGCATCACCATATTCTCTCTGTTACAGTTTGAGTATCAACAAAGAACACATTTTGAGTATCAACAAAGAACACAGTTTGAGTTGCATTTTATTTTTATTGTACTTATACTCTTTATAAGTTTGTCATTTAATGTGAGTTTGTGTGGGAGGTACCCTTGCTGGTAACCCTAGGATTATGAAATTTACGTGGCTGATGGATACAGAACAGAAACTTAATTAATTAACTCAATTCAATAATTCAATAATTCAAAAAACAAAAAACTTTTTCTAATAAGAACATTAATTTAAAAGGGGGTTTGTATGGGAGGTACCCCCCATAGTGGTCCGATTCGGCTGATTCCGACAAAAGTTCAGCGTTTGGTATAAAGAAACCTATGTCCTGTGGGACTAGTTTTGCGAACAGACGGACAGACGGACATGGCTAAATCAACTCGTCTCATCGAGCTGATCACAAATACATATACTTCATGTGGTGTGCGATGTCTCCTTCTGTGTGTTACATACTTCATGACAAACTCATAATACTATTCACTCCCGTGAAGATTATAAAAATGGTACCTGAAAATGTCCATAAAATTACACATGAAGTTTTGAAACGGTTTATGAAGAACCTCGAAGACTACTATTAGTGTAATAAAATAAATATTATTCTTCATTAATAAACGTTTTTGAAGTATGCATATTATTAGTGTTTTCTTGCCTGCCCAACCCCCTGAACAAAATCTTGGCTACGCCCATGGTATGGGGTCTTCAAGGAAAATTTACCTTCACCCTGATAAGTCCAAAATCAAAAATGATAATAGTTTCAGGTGTCCTATCTTGATATTAATTCTAAAAAATTAAATATTTTGAGCGTAGACACAATTAATATCTCAGAATTATTAATTAAAAAAAAAAAAATAATAATAATTATATATATGTATGTCCATGTATAAATATATTTATGGACGATCAACCGAATTAGATAAGATTACTATAAAATTGGTTAGGCAAACAAAAAAATTTAACAGAACATTTTATGTTATGCAATTTTTATAGTATTCACGGGAGTGAAAAGTATTTTAAGTTTGTCATGAACACACAGAAGGAAACATCGCAGACCACATAAAGTACATATATTTGTGATCAGCTCGATGAGACGAGTTGATGTAGCCATGTCCGTCTTTCCGTATGTCTGTCTGTATGTATGCAAACTATTCCCTCAGTTTTTGAGCTAGAGAGCTGAAATAGGTTTCTTTTTACCATACGCAGCACATTTGTCGGAATCAGCTGAATCGGATCACCAGGGGGGGGTACCTCCCATACAAACCCACCTTTAAATAAAACTTCTTATTAGAAAAAGTTCTTTGTTTTTTGACGTATCGAACTGAACTTTGGACACGATAAGTTTGTAATCTATGGCCATCAAAAGTGTAAATTTCATCATCCTAGGTCTACCAGGTGGGGTACCTCCCATACAAACCCCTTTTTAAATTAATGTGGTTGTTAGAAAAAGTTTTTTACTTTTTAACGTATCGAACTGAAATTTTGACCCTATAAGTTTCTGATCTATATTCATCAACCATGTAAATTTCATGATTCTAGGGTTACCAGGAGGGGTACCTCCCATACAAACCCAAATTAAATGGCAAACTTTTAAAGAATAAATGTTCAATAAAACTGCCACTCAAACTGATGTGATGCTAATAAAGGAAGGCTAGATGCAGCCCGGAGGAGCGTGAAGAGTATTACATCTTTGGCATAACCAATAATAGCCTTCTTTCTGGTTTTTTTTTAGCTTAAAGTTTAGTTATTTATTTAGTGAGTTTATTATCATTCAATATTACCGGAACTAACGTAGGCCAAGTAAGCAATGGCCATAATCACCAACAAAAAGTAACGCATTTTATGTTTATTATTTTCACGACAATAACAAAAAAATATAATAAAAGAAATTTAATAAATTAATAACGTTCGGATTGGTTCTACGCACTTTGAAGTATTAACAACGACTGAGAACTATGAACCTGTCGTTTGATTTTAACTCAGCAAAATATTTAATAAAACAAACAAACAATCAGACAAACAAAAAGGTGTTATATGAGTCAGCAATGAGAACAAGAACAACTATGAAAAACCTTATCGCCATACAAATTAGTCGAATGGAGTCAGTCATACAATACTAGTAGTTAATGATAAGATATGAGCAATACCAGAAGAGTCATAGTATTGATTGACTTCGCATACATACAATAACAAACAAATAATCAATATGAAAACTTTTACATATTTTTTTATAATTTTTAACTTAAATAATGTATCAGTATAAAGAATAGTGAACAAATATACATAATAATATCGAAATTATTCTAAAATTAAATAGAATACATTGTATTAAGAACTTTGTAGTTAAATGATTTAAAATTTGTGCGTTATTTTAAAAATAATTTACATCTGGCAATGCCAGAAGCAAAAGGTTGCTGTCTATGATAAACAGCTGATTCAGATGATGAAGCAAATGATTCTACAGCCGGAACGCTTTATAACGAACTCACCTATAGCAAACACTTCTCTTTTACAAAGTCTTTTTTTAGACACAGAGTTTGTTTCAATTTTTTCTAAATATATTTAAATCACAATTCTCTCTCTATCTCTATAACAAAGTATTGTAGTAGTGAAACTTGCAAAATCGTTAAGCAATGTACCCGAAAAAGTATTTTAGTCATTTAGTAGGATCGTAGACCGTTTATGTCTTAAATAATTGATTTCCATATATGTACTTAGCCAAAGTCTTAACAATGATTTTTCACTTAAAAAAAAAAAACATAATATTTTTAAAGTTATACACAAAATAAAATAATAATATACAGTAGCGTGTCCAGGGGGTGCGCTATGAAAGTGAAGCTGGATGCCACTGTTCTATTGACAAAAACAAAAAAGCTCTCAAAGACATGAATTGCCACCATTATTTTGGTGAAGAAAAAGCACATCACTCCATGAAAACCATGGAAACGCAGAATTCCATTTCCATCGACGTTCTTCTTGATAAGAAAAAAAGCAATAGTAGAAAACAATCGAAAGGGGTTGTGCCCGATAGTGAACCCGATCCTTTTTTGTTCGCGCAATAATTTGCCATTCTGGACAGAGACTCTGGTGAAATGAAGACTGAGGGTAGACATAATGTTGCATTATCAGACCAAGAAGGGGTTTTCCTAGCACTTTTGACGTTTCGTATAGAAGCATCACCTGCTTCTAGATGCAAGAACGCACTTGAAAACAGCTCCTAAATACTGCACCATAATCAGTAACACTATCCAGATCAAAATTATCGACATCATATGGCAAACAATCCGGTCAAAGATTATCCAGCGGATTAACAAATCAAATTTGTCTTCTATCATCTGTGACGAGACGGTTGATGCGAGTAAAATGGTGCAGCTGTCCCTATGCGTCCGATATGTCAATGTGGACGAAGATATTATCCAAAAAGATTTTCTTGAATTCATTCAACTGAAGTCCACGACATAAAAAAATGTGACGGAAGAAATCACGAAAGATTTAGAAGCCTTAGGTTTGAATATAAATTGTTTGCTCAGACAAGGGTATGACGGAGGGTCCAACTTTTCGGGCAACGAAAATGGAGTCCAAGCATTGATATATGAAAAACAACACATTTTTGAGGCATTAGAAAAGCTTAAGAATGATACAGACAGTGATACATCATCAAAAGCAACACAACTTATGAGTGCGATTGAAAAACCTATTTTCTCATCTCCCTGCAAGTTTTTACCGCTGTCAATGCTCCAATCCTGGCGCTCAGTAGGACTCTAGACACCAGAACTCCAGATATCATCAGCTTGTGCTCACGTCGTTTTTGGCGACCGTGAGCAATCGGCTGTTCTTTGATGGAAATTGGTGGATTGGCATTGGGTCAAGCTTCACATATTAAGCATCTATCGGCATAGATCAAAGAAGATCATTGGGCATCTGGCATTGGATTGATATCTACAAAGGATCATCACAACCACTAAGATTCAAAATATTTTAAAAATTACGGAACATGTGAAGATTAATGTTACGCAAATAAATGTAAACGATTTAGAAGGCTATGAAAGAATTATAGAAGCATCTTTTAGAGATTTGTGTGAAATGCAAACAACAATTGAAAGTTTAGATCGCATTGATGAGCAACGGACAGAAATTGAAATTGCGTATATGAGTACACTGTCTCTTATACGTCAACTTAGCCATCAACATAAAATAAGTGTTTTAGATGAAACTCAACAATTGCAAATTCACACCAGAATCGTTTGCCTTCATTAAAATTACCTAAATTCGATTCGATACAGTGACTATAAAAGGTTCAAAGCAGCATTTACACACATGGTGGATGAAGATTTATCAATTTCAACGATTGATAAATTTAACTATTTAATTGGCTGCTTATCTGGAGATGCTTTAAGTGTTATATCTTCATTTCAAATAACAGAAGAAAATTATAACAAAGCAGTATCGATGTTGAATGATCGCTATGATAAAAAAGGGCTTATTTTGACATTGAAAATATCAAAGCCACCTTGGACGAAGAACTAGATAGAAATCAAAAGGTAATATAGAATTCCATTTCTTCCTTGCAGGAAAAAAACCTGTTAAGAAATTAACGTTTAGTGAGGTAAATGAGAATTGTCCGATTTGTAAATTACCTGGGCATAGAATACTCCAGTGTTACAAATTTAAAAATATGAGTCCAGTGGAAAGACCTGACTCAGCAAGAAAAATGCACATTTGCTTGAGATGCCTAAAGCACTCCAGCAGTAAAAGGTGCATGAGTGAAAGTTTATGCCCACAATGCAATAAACCTCATCACATTCTTCATTTCATCAATCAAAGTAGAGAAAAGATATATTCGTGTAGGACAACTGAACAAGCCACAGCAGTAATTCAAGTAAAATCAGTTGATGGAGGGTTTAAGAGCATTAATTGACAGTGGTTCACAAAGCACTATTATATCAGAGGAAGCATTACAAATACTTAAATTGCCTAGAAGAAGGAATCATACAGAGATCAGCGGAGAGTAAAATTAACAATTAAAACCCCAAACAATAAGAAAAATTATTTAAAAGTTGAGGCAATTGTTCTCCCTAAATTAATGAAAGCTCTTCCGGTAAGATCAATAAATATAGATAAAGTAAAATGTCAGAACTATCCATTAGCTGACCCCAACTTCAATAAACCAGGTCGAGTAGATTTAACTGTAGGAGTTGATTTATATAGTCACATCCTAAAAAATGGAATTGTAAAAATAAATGGATTTCTAGGTCAACAAACCGCATTCGGATGGATTGTGTCTGGATGCACTAATCCAAGGGATACAAAACAATAGTCGCAACAGCGATTGGAACAAATCAATTTTGGGAATTGAAGGAAGAAAATAGTGAAGATTTAGAGTCCGAAATATGTGAACAAAATTTTGTTACAACAACCAAAATAGATTCAACAGGAAGATAAGAAGTTACTATTCCATTTAAAGAGGATAGAGTTGTAGGAGATTCTAAGAACAAAGCAATGGCACGGTTCCGGAATCTAGAGAAATTACTTGAAAGAAATTCAAAACTTAAGGAGCAATATACTCAATTTATAGCAGAGTACATGGGTCTAGGGCACATGGTTGAAGCAAATACAGAGGGTAAATATTATCCACCTCATCAGGCAGGGTAGTTTTTGATACCTCAGCAAAAACCTCGAATAATAAAAGTCTAAATGATATTATATGGATCGGACCAAGTATTCAAAAAGATATTTTCGATATAATCGTAAAATGGCGAAATTGTTATATCTTCATTTCAAATAACAGAAGAAAATTATAACAAAGCAGTATCGAATTTATTTGATATCCCTGCAATGTCCAATTCTGATCCAGGGTCTCTTCGTCACATTTTGAACACATTCGTTGGTTTGAAATCATCTCTTCTTTCATTAGATTCAAAAGAAGATGTTATGAACGCAATGTTGATTGTTCAAATATGAACACCACATATTAAAATTATTAGAATAAGAATAGAACTACAACTGTTTAAGTAAATAATAATCTACACAAAGAATGCTACCCGCACTCTTTTTTACACACAATATATTTTACTATGTGTAAATGCATATTTTATGATCATGAGTAAAATGAGATAGTCCTAAGCGATATCCCAAACTATAATTTATGATCATGCGATCGATATCCTAAGTAAACATCAAAATTATCTTATCTGGACTGCGTCCCGTTGGTCAAAGATGATAAGACTAAAACAAGAAACTCATGTTAGTATATAAGGAAGTATGAAAAATAATAAAGGATAGTTCATTTATGAATTCACAAAAAACTAGAAGTTTGTGTTTTTGTAAATTTTGGTCCTTCGAGCTATCCTCATTTCCCCCACCAGTGGTAAGAAACGCAGGATATAAACCAGTATTATTCTGTCGTTTTCCCCCATCAAGGGTAATAAGCGCAGAATTTAAATAAGCACCTTAGAGTTGTATGAAGTGCAAAGGCATCCGCAACTCAAGGTAGCGAAATAAATTAACTCTCGTTCTCCCCCACCACGTCGGCGTTTTCGAGGCCTAAACATCAAAAAAAAAAAAAAATTTTAAAATAATCAATCAAAAAAAAAAATTTTTTTTAAAACAAACGGCCACTAGAGCACGAATTGCTCTAAGCATCCACGAGCACCCATCAACAAAAGCATCTACATCCACGTGTATCACCAGCAGCAGTTTCATCTACATCCAGGTGTATCAGCACCATCATTTACATCCACGAGCATCCATCAACAGAAGCATCCACATCCTCGTGTATCAGCAACGATAGCATTCTACAACAGCATCATCCACATCCACGTGCATCAACATCAACAACACCACAAACAGCAACATCCAGATAAGTTAAATATAATTCTTAGTGTATAAGATATACAAAAAAAATATACAATCTGATGTCTGAGCATACGATTAAGCTCCTAAAAAGCAGTCAGAGATAGTTTCCATAGTTAGGGAAATTGAGGCTAAAGAGCCACAAGAGTTATCGAAAGCAGTATTCGATAGAGTTGATGAATTGCAGAAACAATTTACAATACATCATGGTCTATTGATAAAAATTGGAGTAGTCGATCACGACTACTTCAATTTAAAACAATATGATGCAATAATGGCAGTATTTCTCAAAATTAAAGAAAGAATTCCCCATTCGGTAGAGAAAGTCGGCAAAGCTCCAGGAGGCAGTAAGGATACTATTCCTATATCTGAAAAGCAACCCTCTCACGTAGAAAAAGGGCCAACAAGCTCAGTAGACAGGAAAAAAGAAGTTGAGGAAATAATTCAAGAGAATATTGCTCAGATGAGGGCATATCTTATAGAAATGTCAAATCAAATCGACGAAGGGAAAGTAGGAGGCTTTAAGATGAGAGAAAAGAAAATTTGTCAATTATGGCAGAAGCTAGTAGAGTCAACAGGGTGGGTTAACCAACAATCCAAAAATTCGATATATGATCGCAAAATAAGCGAATTAGAGTTCGACATTGAAAATATCAAAGCCACCTTGGACGAAGAACTAGATAGAAATCAAAAGGTAATATAGAAGCGACAATGGTTAAAGAAGAAGACTTGCCAACATTACCTAAAATTCAGGTACCTATATTTTTTGGCGATTCCTTTTTCATCAATTATTTACTGAACTCATTCATTCAAGAGAAAACCTTACAACATCTCATAAATTTAATTACCTGAAATCCGTAATGAAAGGAGAAGCAAGAAATGTAGTTGCTCATTTACTTCTGGGTTCAGGTGAAAACTATGAAGCCGCTTGGGAACTGTTAACCAAAAGGTTCGAAAATAAGAGAACAATTTTTTGAATAAATGAATCGCTTTTTGGAACTACAAAATTTTGAACATAGACTCAACCAAGCAAATTAAAACATTTATTGACACAATAAATGAGTCAATTTATATTATTAAACTGAAGGCAAAATTGTCCGAAGATAGGGCTGAAATTTTTTCAAAACATAATTTTGAAAAAATTTAATAAAGAAGCTCTGCATTTATATGAGTGTCATACAAAGAAAACCAAAGAAATACAGACGCTAACGGACGTCATGGATTTCTTAGAGCATCGGCTCAATTCCATTTCTTCCTTGCAGGAAAAAAACCTGTTAAGAAATTAACGTTTAGTGAGGCAAATGAGAATTGTCCGATTTGTAAATTACCTGGGCGTAGAATACTCCAGTGTTACAAATTTAAAAATATGAGTCCAGTGGAAAGACCTGACTCAGCAAGAAAAATGCACATTTGCTTGAGATGCCTAAAGCACTCCAGCAGTAAAAGGTGCACGAGTGAAAGTTTATGCCCACAATGCAATAAACCTCATCACACAATTCTTCATTTCATCAATCAAAGTAGAGAAAAGATATATTCGTGTAGGACAACTGAACAAGCCACAGCTGTAATTCAAGTAAAATCAGTTGATGGAGGGTTTAAGAGCATTAATTGACAGTGGTTCACAAAGCACTATTATATCAGAGGAAGCATTACAAATACTTAAATTGCCTAGAAGAAGGAATCATACAGAGATCAGCGGAGTCTCGTCTGTTAAATCGTACATATCAAAGCATAGAGTAAAATTAACAATTAAAACCCCAAACAATAAGAAAAATTATTTAAAAGTTGAGGCAATTGTTCTCCCTAAATTAATGAAAGCTCTTCCGGTAAGATCAATAAATATAGATAAAGTAAAATGTCAGAACTATCCATTAGCTGACCCCAACTTCAATAAACCAGGTCGAGTAGATTTAACTGTAGGAGTTGATTTATATAGTCACATCCTAAAAAATGGAATTGTAAAAATAAATGGATTTCTAGGTCAACAAACCGCATTCGGATGGATTGTGTCCGGATGCACTTAATCCAAGGGAAACAAAACAATAGTCGCAACAGCGATTGGAGCAAATGACTTAGAAAGATTTTGGGAATTGAAGGAAGAAAATAGTGAAGATTTAGAGTCCGAAATATGTGAACAAAATTTTGTTACAACAACCAAAATAGATTCAACAGGAAGATAAGAAGTTACTATTCCATTTAAAGAGGATAGAGTTGTAGGAGATTCTAAGAACAAAGCAATGGCACGGTTCCTGAATCTAGAGAAATGACTTGAAAGAAATTCAAAACTTAAGGAGCAACTTCATTCGAATCAGATAAATAGGGAATGAATTTAAGAAAATGGGTTTCAAACAATCCCAAAACAATTGAATTCGTTGAAAATGCAAGCGAAAACAAAGTACTTAGCATTGAAGAAAGTGAGTCGCTAAAAACCTAAGGGCTTCAATGGTAACCTTTTAAGGATAAATTCAATCGTGGGAATTCGAAAAAAGTAAATAAAAGACTAGTATTATCAACACTAGCCAAAATTTATGATCTATTAGGATGGTTGTCCCCAGTCACCATTGTTGAAAAAATGTTCATGCAAAAATTATGGATAGAAAAGGATTGGGATCAATAATTATCTCTTAACGACTTTACTTCCGATGCCTTTTTAGTGGCATTAAAAAGATTTGTGGCTAGAAGGGGAAAATGCGCCAATATATACTCAGACAATGGAACAAACTTTGTAGATGCATCTAGGAAATTAGATGTATCAAAGCAATACAACATAATACTATAGTTGCCTCAGATATAGAGAACAAACAAATTCAGTGGCATTTTATCCGTCGGCAGGACCTCACTTCGGAGGTATTTGGGAAGCAGGGGTAAAATCCGTAAAATATCACATAAAGAGAGTGATTGGCAATAGCATTTTGACTTATGAAGAAATGTCAACGTTGTTATGTCAAATCGAAGCAGTATTAAATTCGAGATCTTTATACACTTCAGGGGATGATATAGATTTTTTTTTTATTACTTTTTTCTTTATTTATTGGATCTTCTTTAGAGACTAACAATAAGTAATAGAATCTTAACCTAATTTCTTGTTTATTACTTTTACTTCACCTCCAGTTGGAGGGAATGTATGTACTAAGTGCCCTTATAATTGAAGTTGGGCTGGAAGGTCATTTCTCCTAAGTCCTGTCTGTGACCTTAGTCGAGTGAATGCTTTTGCTAATGGATTCTGGTGCGTGTTTAGTTTCTCAGCATAAGTAAGTTTTATTTTGGCTATTTCATTTTTTACTGTTGGTATATTAAGATCTATATGTAATCGATCGTTTTTAAAAACCAAGGGGCTCCAGTTATAGTTCTTAATATTTTTGATTGCGCTCTTTGAATAACGTCCAGATTAGAGGCGCTTGCATTACCCCATAGCTGAGAACTATAGGTCCAGATTGGCTTTATGATGCTGTTATAAAGGAGAACTTTATACTCAATATTTAGTGGAGATCGTGAGTTGATAAGCCAGTGAAAGCTGTTGGCTTTCAGTTTCATTTGAGTTCTCTTGGCTTCAATGTGTTTTCGCCAAGTAAGTCTTCTGTCAAGATGGACTCCGAGGTACACAACGTTATCTACTTGTGGAATCAAAGTATTGTTTAGAGTTAGCGGAGGGCAAGTGCTTCTGTTGAGTGTGAAGGTAATGTGTTTGCTCTTTTGCTCATTCACTTTTATGCGCCAGTTGGCTAACCAGTCTCGTACGTGTGATAAATAGCTTGCCAAAACTGATGTTGCATGCATCGTACAACGAGATCTACTTAATATTGCGGTATCATCTGCAAAAGTAGATAGTGTGATTTGAGTGTCCGTTGGTATGTCGGATGTGTACAACACATATAGAAACGGCCCAAGAACGCTTCCTTGTGGAACTCCGGCTCTAATTTCGTAGTTTCGTGTTGTGTACTCGTTTTGTCGCACAGCAAGCAATCTGTTGCTGACATAACTCTCAAGGACTTTGTGAGTGTTTTTTGGAAGGAACATTTTTATTTTATGTATAAGGCCGTCCAACCAGACTTTATCAAATGCCTGGGCAACATCGAGAAAAATAGCAGAGCAGTATTCGCGGTGTTCAAATGCTGTACGAATCTCAGAAGTTATGCGGTTTACTTGCTCGATGGTGCTGTGCCCTTTGCGAAATCCAAATTGATGAGAGGGTATAATGTCTAGCACGTGTCTATTGATTTTTTCAAGCAGTGTTTTTTCAAAGAGTTTAGATAGACACGGCAGCAAGTTTATTGGTCTGTAAGATGAAGCTTGCGACTTGTCCTTCCCTGGTTTGGGGATCATTATTATGATCGATTTCTTCCATTGTGTTGGAAAGTACCCACACTGCAACATCGCATTAAAGACTCTAGTGATATATTTTATTGCAGGGCCCGGTAGTTCCATTAGCATTTTGGGCGTGATTTGGTCGTGCCCTGGCGCCTTTTTTGGGTTTAAATGCTCTGTAATGACTTTTTTTGTGTCTAATGGATGAATTCTGATGGGAGAGGTTTCAAGATACAACTGATCGGAAGGTAGCATGAAACTATTAGTTGGTGGGTTTGGTTGGAAGACATCTGAAAGGTGCAGTGCAAAAGTTTTTGCTTTCTCTTCGTCACTCCTTGCCCATTTACCATTTTTATCCCTTATCGGCGTGTCAACATTAACTGGCGGTTTTATGCATTTTTGGGCCCTCCACAAAGGGAATTTTGAGCTTGTAGGTGATAAGTTGGCTATATATTAGCGCTGGGCGAGCTGATCCTCATATTTTAAGGCTTTGCTAAGTTCACGAGTTGCAACTCTTAAGCGATGTTTCGCGTCAGGAGACCTTACGTTTTGCCATTCCCTTCGTAGGCGACGCTTCTTTGCGACAAGACTATCTATGTGCCTATTGGTTATGTTGTGATTATAGCATATCAGGGCTGGTGGTACATGAGGAGTTGCATGATGGGCTGCCTCAGTAAGAATTGAACTTAGGTTATCGACGGATTTTTCAATATCATACTCGTTGCTTATCATTGGGCTCAGCTCGATATGAGTACTAATGTATTTCCTGTATTTAAGCCAGTTGGTCTTATTTGAAGTTAGTTGCAAGGGGTACTCTTTGATTTGAGGGTACTCTAGTAAGCTGAAGAGGATTGGAGAGTGGTCCGACGACAAATCTGCAAGAGCTTCTGCTGTTACTAAGCTGTTAGGAATCCTTCTGGTAATGGCGATGTCTATCAAATCCGGTATTTTTTTAGGATCTGCTGGCCAGTATTTAGGCTTACCCGGGGAGACATAGTTTAATTTGTTATGTGTACAAATAAGCGTGTTGTACAATTTCTTTCCCTTGGGGTTTGCCAGTCGGGGACCCCAATGCGGGTGTTTTGCATTATAGTCACCAGCAGCAAGGAAGCGATCTCCTAGGGAGTTGAATAGCTGCATGAATTGTGCCTCTGTTATAGCAAACCGTGGAGGACAATAAACTGCCGACAGTGCAATATCTCCTCGTTTTGATTGCAGACGTATTGATGTAGCTTGCATGTGTTTTTCCGCAATTCCTACCAACGGGTAGTGCTTAATACGATTTTTGATCAGAGCACCAGTTCCACCGTGCGCTTTTCCATCCGGGTGATTCGTGTTATAGAAGACATACCCTGGTACTTGAAAATTATTTTGTCCGTAAGATGGGTTTCACCAAGGAGCATAACATCAATATTCCTGTCCTTTAGAAATTTCAAAACTTCTAATTTATGTCGAGAGATTCCATTTGAATTCCAGAGACAAATGTTTAACAAACCCATTGATACTCTTTTTTGATCGTTGCTCAGTGAGCATTTGAAGCAGTTTGTTTTGATTCTGCATCAATTCTTGCATTGTACTCTGCATAAATGTCATGAAGTTCATCATGCTTTGCTGCATTGACATTATTCTTGCTTCGATGTTTTTTGTCGAACCTTGAATGTTTTCGGGCGCATTATTTTGTTGATGTTGCTGATTTGTGAGAGCTGTACGAATAGACTAAGCTAATATACCATCACGTGAGGGGAGAGTATCTTTCCCAATCACGGGTCCAGTTTTCAAGGCATTAGCAAAGGATACCCCGGGGACAGCATTGCCGTACGGTTGTGCTTGGGTGGTATGCACAATATTATTACTAGGTCGGGGACCAGCACTCGTCGTCCTATTGTTCAGCTGACTCTTCAGGTTTTTAAATACTATACAACCTCTATAGTTTGCGGAGTGGTTTCCGCCACAGTTGCTGCATTTCTTCATTTTTGGATCCATTTTATCTTTGTTACAAGTGGTGGAATTGTGCAGTTCACCGCAGGCGACACATACAGAATGTAGCGTGCAGTACGATCTTGTGTGGCCAAACTCCTGGCAGTTAGTACATTGCACAGAAGTGTTACGCTTGTGCGGCTCCTCCACAGTAATTCTACGATGTAACAAGTACTGTAGATTGTAAATAGAATGAACTGCATTTTTCTTCAGTGGTATGCTTTCTGGCTCAAGTTTAACTTTAAACATGGGCTGCGGTACTTTTTGCCTGTTGATGATGTTTATCACCACTTTTAGTTTAAATTTTTTTTCTAGCAGCGCACTCTTTATTTCGTTGGTATCTACATTAGCTTCGATGCCTTTGATGACAACTTGCAGAATTGATATAGATGACATTGAAATACTTACACCCGGGCATTTCTTAACAGGTAGACCAACACTAGATGCAATTGAATCAGTGAAGGAAAAAGAAAAAATTAATAATTTAGATAGGTGGAAACTAATAAAAAAAAAGAAAAGTTCAGGTACCGAGCTTAAAGAAGTTTACACATTACTAACGGCAAGAGGTTTGTTTATTCATTGATAGGAAGTTAATAATAAATGCAAAAATTCCATTATTTGGTAGGCACCCATCTAAACTGTATAAAGTAATTCCCGTACCATTTAAAAGTGACGATCAAATGATAATAGCTCATTTAAGATCAGAATACTTAGTGTATAATTTTGAGATAGACTCCTATCATTTAATGGAGGAATCAACATTAAACAAATGCCAAAAATGGCAGCTCAACAAGAGAATTTGTGAAGGAAGTTGGCCCTGGAGTAATGCAAATGACAATGCATGTGAGATCAAACCTTTTAAGCTTAACACACATGCAAATTGCGTGTATAGAACTGTAGTAGATTCAAGGACATATTGGGTTGAATTAGAAAGGTTGTTTAAAGTCCCATATAATACAAAAATAAGAATTAAGTGTACAAGCGCACAAATAGAATTAATTAAATTGCCAGAGCAAGAATAATAAACTTAGTCCGAATGTACGGCTAGAACCGATGACAAGATATTAGTAGCTCAGCATAATCTTCAGTCAGAGTGCCATGAAATTGTATCATTGCATATAGAAGATGTTAGTACAATCCATAAAATAGTCTGGGACCCATTAAAACTGTCACCTATCAATCATACGGTTGAAATCGAACGATTGATAAATGAAATCAAATATTTAAAAGAAAATCATATTGAATTATCATATTGTAAATTGAGATAGTCCTAAGCGATATCCCAAACTATAATTTATGATCATGCGATCGATATCCTAAGTAAACATCAAAATTATCTTATCTGGGCTGCGTCCCGTTGGTCAAAGTAATGATAAGACTAAAATAAGATACTCATGTATAATAGGAAGTATGAAAAATAATAAAGGATAGTTCATTTAAGAATTCACAACAAACTAGAAGTTTGTGTTTTTGTACATTGATTCATCTCATTTTATTTAAGGTTGATGGAGAAACGAAGCAGGCATATGACAAAACGCAGGACTTCGATAATTTATCGTCTTGGGACGAATGCTATAAAACTTTACATCGGCATTGTCAATATCTGGAAAGCAATGGGAAACATTTTTAAAAGACTAAATTGGAAAAGCAGAAGGATGGAAATAAACACGTTTACATGGCTTCACACAACAACAATAACTGTCCAAAATGTAATTCATCAAACCATTTACTAGGTGTATGTCCTATTTACATTAAGCTAAGCATTTACGATCGGTTCCAGTTTGTCAGAATTTCATTGCTATGTATCAATTGTTTACGTTTCGGTCATAAAGCAGCTCAATGCTCATTATCGAACTTTTACACATGTTGGTATGTAGGAGGCAAACGGCTGAATAAAGAATTATGAAAAAAAATACTAGATATTCCTTATATTATTAGCAAAAGATCCCCAAAGTCAATTAAGCGACAAATCAAATAGGTGAGATGATAAAAAAGAGCTACTTGCATTTACTCAATTTAGTAATATGTAGTTAATTTGTATTGAATAATGAGCTATATATTCCTCTTCTTCACCATCGTCATCCTCATCTGTTCGTTTTCTAATACATACATCTTTATCTTCATAATCCTTTTCCCAATACGAAAAAATTAATATCCATAGCTTCTGGAATTGTGGGAAATGACCAAATTAATTGTCAAAGACCCCGTGATATTGGAAACATTGAAATAAAATTAAAACGTGTCGATAAAGTTTTACCAAAAAATCTATCACGATACACGCCTGAAAAGTTCCTATTGATCCGTTGCTACTTTTCCAGAGAATAACTGTAAACAAGAAGTTTGAAAGTAATCTAAAACAATATCTACAATATGATCTGAGCCCATATCTTACATCTTTATTTGACAATGAAAGCATTAGAAAAACCATGAAATCAAAATTATATAGCAATATGGCACCTGTTGACATCGAACTAGAAGATAATGTGACATATATTATTGATGGTGTATTTCTTTACATCGCGTCGTATGGTGCATTCTTCATTATTTTCAACAAATGCGTCAAATATTTGCAAAAACATTATGGCTCAAATATTATTGTAGTATTCGACGGTTACTCAGAGCATTGTAATAATATTAAAGCAATGGAACAACTAAGAAGACCTGCAGCTGTTTCAACATCTTACGAACATTGTTTTGATGAAACAATGATTGTACCAATCAGCCAAGAAAAGTTTTTATCGAACAGATTTACAAAAAAAAACTTTATTGAAAAGCTTATTGAAAAATTAGAAACTGTCAATATACCTACAAAACATACCATAAATGATGCTGATGTTCTTATCGTCGAAAGAGCCATTGCAGAATCGGATCATCAAAAGACTGCTGTTATCGTAGGAGAAGATATTGATCTGTTAGTTATTTTAATAGGACGTACTCAAACACACCGGCAAGAAATTTACTTTAAAAAAATTGGCAAGGGCAATGTGGAAACACGAATGTATTCATCTAAAAGTTTCGACAAGTATCCCCGTTGCAAAAAGGAAATTTTATTTTTGCACGCCTTCAGTGGATGTGACACACTTTTTAAAAAAGGAAAACTGGCAATTATTAAAATGTTTGAGAAACATCCCAATTTGGATCATTTAGCTCAGTTGTTTCAGCAAGAAAATTGCCCTCCTGACTCATTGTTTGAAAATGGAGTTCGTGTCTTTTTAGCAATGTATTATGCTCCGAAATCAGAACTCAATATTGACAATGTTCGATATACGCAATTTATCAAGTCAACAAGACTGAACAAACCACCTACAAGTGCAGCAGCTCGTCAACATATTAATCGTGTCTACTACCAGATCCAAACTTGGATAGGAAATGATTTACAACCCCAAGAATGGGGGTGGGTATTGCAAAATGAAACCTTGCAACCAACAACAACATTATTACCGCCAGCACCAGAAGAACTGCTCAATACGTTATTTTGCAATTGCAGAAAAGGCTGTCCAGTTGGGGATGTAGAAAATCAGGGTTGCAATGATCCTCATATTGTGGTCACTGTAATGGACAAGCTTGTCTCAACGCTTCATCATATTCACATGATTTTGATGAAGAAAGTGAATATATACCTGAAGTCCTTGACGCTTTAGACTCGAATATAACAGACAACGAAGATGATGATAATGAATTCGAAATTCATGTTCAGTGACTAGAGGAGGAAGAGGATGACGAAGAAGAGGAATATTAAGCTGCACCTTAAGTATATTTAAACTTGTAGAATGTAAATAACATTATTAAAATATATTTTAACTATTTCATTTTAATATTTTATGATAAATAAGAAATAAATAGGTAATAAATTAACTAAATATTTTTAAATAGATGTCTTATACATATATGAATAATATCCATAAATATCATTAATTAACTATAATATAACTAAAGTTTCCTAATAATTATGATACTTTTAATAATTAATAAACTTTCTCAACCGTACTATGTATTAACTTCCACTGTTGACCTAGCATTATCATATATGTAAGTATTGGCTTAGCGCTTCCCACTGTTCGCGCTGTATCTTCATAACGGTTAACTGTATAATAACATGCAAAGCTCAAATTTGGAGAGATGCTCTACAACTTTTGTTTTCACATTAATTGTCATTAAAAGCATAAGAAACAAGATATTTGCAAAAAACTGATTTTGGTGACCTTTGACCTTGAATATCTTGACTGGCGCACACAACACAGACCTAGACTTTTGAGGTCACGTATAGATTGCCAAAACAAACATGTGTACCAATTTTCAGCTTATTTGGTTTCATTCCGCAGAAAAATCCTTATTTGACTGGGCTATAATGTTTTATTTTGTGTTTAAAGCACTTTATTGCTCGCAGAGGAATTCCACATCGGATTTACTGTGGCAACGCAACGAACTTTGTTGGGGCTCACTCACAGCTTAGTGAAATAAAACAACAGTTTTTTTATCACGAATCAATCAACAGTTTGCAAGACTTCCAACTCAATGATTTTGAAAGCATCTGAGTCCTTTCAACGGGCGGAGTATGTTTGGACTTATGTTATATATTTATTTGTTTCAAGAAGTATTTGTATATGTTAAGTTGTTATTTTAAGTAAAGTTCTGTTAAGTTATTAATGCTATGTAAAATGTTCTATGTTATGTAAAAGCTTTAGTTTAAGTAAGTATAATTAATTACTTATATATTTGTTAAGTTTTTTAGTCTGCAATAAAAGCCTAATTGAAATACACGTTTATGGACTCAACAATGCCGTAATTTTACAAGTAGTCAGCGTTACGTTCAGAAAAGTCAAATCAATCAGCGCTTACTAAGTAATCGGAAAAAGTCAGCGATTGGTTCTTCTGAACGCGCCCTATATAACAATCATGTGACAATGATATTTGCATGAATGTGTTTCAAATATCCTTTGATAGGAATAAAAAGTTTTAATAAAAGTTATCAGAATTGGGTAAATATGAAATTAAGCTACAATAGAATGAATTCCTACAGAATCAAGAGATATTAATTAAAAATTAAATTAAACCAAAAACTATTAAACATAATATATATATATCTCCCATATAATGATTTAACAGCCCCAACGAATTCCTTATAGAGGAGTCCGGCTGTAAACAAAAACAATACTACAAAATAGAACACAGTGTCTATTGTTATACACAACCGTGTTCGAAAATATAAGAACAACAACGGCGAACGACTTAAAATTGATGTAAATCAGCTATTCGAAATAATAAGAACAAAAAGGAAAAGATGTCAAAATTAAAATTTTATTCAAAAAATATTTATTTATTTTTTCTTAAAATTAATAAGAAGTAGCTCCACCATGATTTGATATCACATCTCTGAAATTATTTTTGGTTTGGCGGCCCTTAAACCATTCTTAACATCCTTCTAAAGATGCACAGTAGGATCTAGGTCAGGTGATTGTGCCGGCCATTCCAAAACACGGACGTTTTTGTTTTCGAACCACTTTTTTGCCTTTTTGAAAGTGTGTGTTTGGGTCATTGCCTTGTTGGAAAACCCATCGTATTGTTATTACTTCTTCCGCATAAGGCAACATTACTTCTTGAAGGACTCTTGCAACATAAAAATTGGCGTCCAGTATACCAACGATGCTAATTAATGATCCTACGCCTTTCCATGATAAGGATATCCACAACATTAGTTTCTAGCCTCCAGGCTTGAGGGCTTTACATGTGTATCTGCATTCAAATTGTTGATTAGTAGGATGTCAAACGTACTGCTATTCATTGCCGTGATCAAATTGTACGATTTATGTCTCATCCCTCCATAAATTTAAAAGTTTTTCCTTCATCAATCAATTTTTTTATTATTATTCTCTCTTGAGAAGTACTATTTTTGACTTTTCCCATTTTCACGGAAAATTCACAAAATTTGCTCGGAAAACTTTTTGAAATGAGGTGATAGTAAGTCGCAAGAGTCCCGTTCACATAATTGAAAGTTTCCTTTGATTCCCGATTTAAAAAAATAAAAGAAGTTGCCAATCTGAATTTGTTCTTATTATTTCGAACAGCTGATTTTGGATGTTTTATTACAAATGGGTTAAAATTTAAAAAATAGAGGTTCACTTCCCGGATTTTTATTCTGCAGTTATTAAATAAATATATAAGTATTAAAAATACCAAAAAGAAATTTCATAATATATAACACTTTAATTTTTACACCAATTTTAAGTCTTTCGCAGTTGTTGTTCTTATATTTTCGAACACGTTTGTACATACACTATCAAGCCCGGCCACGCGTTGCTGTGGGTCAGTTGTAATGCGTTTAGTTGGCAACAGAAGAAAAAGAACAATAAGAAGACAGAAGCGAAATGAACGAGTAGAACCAAAACGCATTTTTACTAAATAAACGTTCCATAAAATCAAAACGGATCTCGAAATTAATTTGAAGTAGTCATAGGAACTACAACTGGTGACCCCGACGTGATCTGTTTAGATTAGTTTTACGCACGCGCATTCTACAAACATCAGTTAAAACAATGCCAACGTTATCATATCCCAAGGGGATAAAAAAGACTCGGTTAGTTCGTGTCCGAGCAGCAACTAATTCCGCCCCAGTGTAGCGCACAACAGGTGCAAACAAAGCCGGTGGCAGCGGTATTCACAACAACTCGGTACAAGCGCTGGACTCATGTAGAATGCCGGATTTTCGCAAGGAACTCGCCGAAACATGATTCCTACAAATGGAAATGTTGTTTAAGCTACGACAGATTACAAGTGATGAAACCAAGTATGGAATGATAATAACTGCAATTGACACGCAGATATTGTCAGAAATGGTTGATTGCATAGTGAATGTAAAAAAAGGCAACAAATACGAGGCTGTTAAAAGCAGCGTGATTGGAATTCTTGGCAAGTCTACCCAAAGCAAACTTAACGAATTGTTGAGTAACCTCGAATTGGGTACTATGAAACCCACCCAACTGCTACGAAAAATGCAATCGTTAGAACAAGGTAGGTCAACCGATGAATTGCTTCGCGCAATGTTCATGAGGTAACTTCCAACTACGATGAGCTGCAAGCTGGCGGACACAATGTGGGAGACTGCGCAATTTCGCTCTGTGTTGAAAACGTCATTGGTAAGTCGAAATGAGCAGGTGGCAGCTGTAAACCAAAAACGACAGGCAAATATAAAGACCGACTTTCTCGGATTGAGGGTGATATAAAAAAACTTACCGAAATGATGCAGAAAATGAATCAACGATCCCGTTCTTATTCTCGTGGTCAATCTGAAGCCTGTTATTATCACAAAAAATTTGGGGACAAAGCTACTAAGAGTCAACAGCCATGTATCTACAAAGATGTCGAAAATCCGGGAAACTAAATAAACTGTCATTGGCACAGACGGATAATGTCTGACTCACATGAGCAACATGAACAACATAGGCGTATAGTTTTCATAATCAATGATCAAGGTTATCGGCCACCACAGGACAAAGTACAAGCTATCATTAATTACCCAAAACCGAAAACTATTCAGCAGTTGAGAAGATTTTTAGGGGTGGTAAACTACTACAGACGATGTATACCAGAAGCAGCGCAAATTTAAGCGTCACTTAACGAGTTTTTGAAATCATCAAAAAAAAAATGATAAACGCAAAGTACCGTGGACACCATCATCAGAAGAAAGCTTAGAAGTGTGCAAACGTGCACTGGTGTCCGCAACGGTTATGGCAGTTCCAGCTCCATAGGTACCTCTACGTCTTACCACGGATGCATCTGACACAGCCATCGGCGCATCATTAGAACAATCCATCCATCCAATGGTGTGTGGAAACCTATAGGATTCTTCTCCAAGAAACTCATACCAGCACAAACTCGGTACAGTACATACTACAGGGAGTTTTTTGCGGTTTTCTTGGAATTAAAATTTTTCAAACATTTTCTGGAAGATCGTCAATTTGTAATCCGAACTGATCATAAGCCGCTGATTTATGCTTTGCAAACCAACTTGGAAAAGGCTTCAAACAGACAGGTTCATCACTTATCATACATAGCACAATTCAATGCCGTCATAGTGTATGTTCAAGGAGATAATGTTGTTGCTGATGCATTGTCAAGGATCAATGAGATCACCATGCCATCAATTTTAACGCCAGAGAAGATAGCAGCAGCGCAAACAGATGACGAAGAAGTTCAACGCCTAATAGAAAACAACAGCATTTATACCAAAAAGTCTACGTAAGGCAGCTTTCAACATGGTACATGGTTTATCGCATTCTTCTCGTCGTAGCACATGACATATGGTACGCGAAAAATGCGTTTGGCCTGGAATGAAAAAAGATATCTTAGCATGGGCCAGAAACTGTCTTCACTGTCAACGAGCTAAGATCCAGTGATACAACAATTGAAAACCGGATCATATTGATGTACCAGACAATCGATTCAGTTACGTGCACATTGATTTAATTGAATTACCAGTGGTTAGAGTACTTCGATACTGTTTGACAATGATTGACCATTTCTCCAGATAGCCGGAAGCAATTCCAATACCAGACAGGACGGCAGACACAGTCACCTCTGCATTTTATTCGCACTGGATATGCCGATATGGTTCTCCAGTCACGATCACATCCGATCAAGGATCGCACTTCGAATATGCTCTTTCCATGGCTGGACCTATTACCAACAAATTATTGGGAATGAGAGCAAATCTTAAAGAAGATCTGAAGGCAACATCCGCTGAACTTCTTTATGGCACGACACTACGTTTGCCGGCCGAATTTTTCTATGATCAAAAATTAACGGGTGATCCACAAATGTTCATAGAAAAATTCCAAGAGAGCATGAAAGGAATGCTACCAACTCCGACTGCTCACCACATCAAATCTATTTTTTTTCCTTTTTTTTTTATTAAAGGAAATATATAGCTGCTCACACGTATTTATCCGTCAATATGGTATCAGAAAATCGCTCGAGCCTCCATATCAAGATCCTTATGAAGTCATCAACCGATCAAACGACAAAGTGTTCATCATAAACGTCAACGGCGAACAAAAATCGATTTCTGTAGAAATATTAAAGCCTGCCTATTTCACAAAAGCCGACGACGACACATCTAGACCAGAGGAACTTCCAGAAATTGTGCAACCATGAATGTGGCGGTCTGGTAACACTAACACCAACGTTGGAGAGGAAAAAAGGTATTAAAAAACCAAATGAAAAGCAGTATGATGTGGTTGGCAACAGAAGAAACAGAACAAGAAGAAGACAGAAGCGAAATGAACGAGTAAAACCAAAACGCATTTTTATTATCATTGTTAATTGTTTTTATAATTATTAAGTGTAATTTACTAAATAAACGTTCCATAATCGACGCGGCTGGTAAAAGACTGTTAAAACTATTGTTAACTTTGTAATAACGCATGAAGCAATTAATAGATAATAATATTAAACTGAATATTGGCAATAGCCAAAGTGGTGACCCCGACGTGATTAATTCAACCGCGGATGCAGCGCTATTTTCTACGTTCTTCAACGGCTGATCAACTTGCTAGCGACACCAACGAATTTTACGACGCCGTCAACATGGCGACAGCAAACAATAAACTTAGTGAGGAGATCAGAGAGTTAAAGGCGCAATTACAGCAACTTCAATTGTTTGCCACACAACCGGCCACTGCAAGTTCTCAATATTGCTCACAAATGAACATACCAAAGTTCAACAAATCTGATCCGCATCTTTGGTTCGCACAATTGGATCGTTTTTTTTATTTGCACAACGTCGTGGTGGATGATCGTAAGTTCGACATGGTGGCGATACACTTGGACGAGGATGTCATTCTGACAGTCGAAGACCTCATCACGAAACCACCACTGATTAACAAATATGACACTCTGAAGCTACGGTTACTCGAGGCGTTTGCAGAATTTGAGGACTCGAGAATTAAATGGCTTCTACAGAGCCGTGACATGACGGGAAATATGCCGTTAGAGATTTTGTCACACATTCGTCGCTTAGCACCTGCCAATGGCTGCGAAGCTATTGTACGCAGCCTCTTTTTGGCAGAGTTACCGATGTCAATACGGCCGGTCATTTCCGTTTGGCAGGAAAATGACCTCAGCAAGCTGGCAAAGATTGTGGATAAGATGCTTGAGAATAGTGGCGCGGAGTTAACTTACGTAATGTCTACGCAGACTAAAGCTGCTCATCAGAAACAACACGACGGCAATCTAACATAGCAGATATTGGTGCCGCATTGCACACTCTTTCACAGAAAGTCGACATGCTTCAAGACAATCTGCGCAAGATAAATCAATCTAAAACTACACGCAAAGTAAGTCCAAGAATTACTGAGGGAAACGCCAGTCAAATTTCAGACGCTATCAACAGTTAAACTTAAGTTGCTGCCGTTGACTCAGCTGGTAGGCGGTAGCATCTCTACTACCAGCAACAGTTCTTTTCACCCAGAAGGTAATCACGATCACCGACTACACATCCAAGATCAGAAAACTCATCAAATCTTTATCGTTGATTCGGGGTCGGTGGTCTCAGTTGTACCTAGCACCACAACACCGCACAAACTCACCAAAGGCAGACTACAATTCAAACGAATCAAACCTTAAAACAAACATACGCCTATGAGTATAACCTAGAACTCGATATAGGTTTGGGTCGTGCGTTCAAATGGTCATTCATTGTGGCCGATGTACAAACAGAAATGCCTAGCTCAGTTCCAGTTGCTCATCGACATCAAACGACACGTTTAACTATGTCAACAAGCAGCGGCTCAATAAACTTGCAGGATATGGTCAGCTTAACTAACACGCCAATGCAGCACACTTCTAGCGAGATAAATACGTGTTATGTGGACACGACGACAGTGGATGACACGCAAACTCATACAGTTCTCCACCATATTATAACATCGGGTGCACCAGTAACAGATCGCCCAAGGAGATTGATGGGTAAAAAGCTTGCAGCGGCAAAATAACAAATCAATCAATTAATCGACAGTAAAATTTGCCTCTACTCTAAAAGACCTTGGGCCAGCCTGCTGCACATGGTGGCAAAGGCTAATGGCGGTTGGCGAGCATTTGGCGACTATCGCAAGCTCAATGCGATAGCAGTCCCTAATCGTTATCCGGTTCCGCACGCGTTTCATGGACCAGCTTTTCCGAGTAGTCGACTATGTGTTCTGTTACATTGATGACATCCTTATTATGTCAAACTCAGCTGCAGAACATAAACAACATGTAAAGAATGTAATAGAAAGACTGAAATCCCATGGCCTCAGCATTAACAAAAGTAAGTGTAAATTTGAGATGTCCGAAGTAACATTTCTGAGTTTTACAGTTAATAGCAGTGGCATCAAGCCTCCTGAACATCGGGTAAAAGCGATCACGGAGTACGCCCAACCACAGACAATTTCGGAGTTAGGTCGTTTCCTAAGAATATTGATCTACTACCGCCGTTTACAAGCACCGCTCAATGATTTAACGTGCAGCGTGAAGAAAAATGACAAGCGACCTGTAGAGTGGACACCTAGCACTTCTCAGGCATTCACGAGATGCAAAAACAGCATAGCGCATGCTGCTACTCTTGGCCATCCGAGTCCACACGCAGACCTAAGTCTAACCTGTGATGCTTCCGATACTGCCATCGGTGCTGTTCTAGAACAAAGCAACATGGAGGCATGGGAACCTCTTGGGTTTTTTTTTTTTTTAAAAACTTAGTGCAACTGAAGGCAGGTACAGCACATACCACAGAGAACTATTAGCGATTTATGAAGCAATTAAGTATTTCAAGCACATACTGGAGGCGAGGGTCTTTATAACCAAAACAGACCACAAGCCGCTGATATACGCTTTCGCCCAAAAACCCGAAAAAGCGTCAGAACGCCAATTACGCCAATTAGGGTTTATATCTCAATACTCCACGGCAATTATACATGTGAGCGGTAGTGACCACGTAATAGCCGATGCACTCTCCAGGGTTAAGCTATCACGATGCCAACCACTATGGACACAAAAAGTATTAAGGCGGCCCAAGAAATAGACAGCGAACTACAAGATATTTTAAGCAGAACCACGTCTCTACAGCTACAATTAATTCAAGTTGACAAGCAAGCAAACCTGTACTGCGACGTTGGAACCACCGCGCCACGGCTTACATTCCTCAGGCATTGCAATTCATGATATTTTCAAGTGTGCACGGACTGTGCCATCCGGGCGGCAGAGCTACGCTCAAGCAAATCTCACGAAGGTATGTATGGCCGTCAATGCGAAAAGTCGTTTTGGTATGGTCAAGGAATTGCTTATTCCAAACAAAATCACAGTTCCGGATGACAGGTTTGACCTTATACATATCGACATCATTGTGATGCCCTGGGTGGATGGTACTGTCTGACTAGGATTGACCGATTTTCTCGCTGGCCGGAGGCGGCAGAGACTATTTGTGAGGCATTGGGGACACGATTGATTTCCCGCTTTGGCTGCCCATTAACCATCACCACGGATCAAGGATTCCAATTTGAGTCTGCGCTGTTCAAGTCACTTGCAAATATGTTGGGCACCGAGCACATCCACACAACACCATACCACCCTCAGTCAAACGGTATGGTCGAGCGTTGGCACAGATTGATGAAAGGCGTTAATGTGTCATGCAGGCTCATCATGGATCAAACTACTTCCAATGGTCATGCTTGGTCTTCGCTCCTGCTATAAAGAAGACATCAAGGCATCAGCAGCGGAAATGCTATACGGATGTACGCTTCGCCTTTCAAACGAATACATCTATGACCTGGAGGCACCCTCGAACCCATGTGATTTTGTCAGTCAGTTTCGAAAAAGCAGGCAGGCAGTAAGGCCGACTCCAACATCGCATCACATCAAGCTGAAACTTTTCATTCTAAAAGACATCCATGATTGATCACATTTATTCTTGCGGAACGACGCTGTCATACAACAATTGGAGCCACCGTATGCGGGACCATACCAGGTTATTTCCAAGCCAACAGATCGAATCTTCGTCGTTCGTATCATAGACGAAGAAACAGCCTTGCCAATCGAGAGACTGAAACCAGCATTTATGGCAAATGACGAGTCTGCCCCTGTTGACGGTCAGATACTGCAGGTCGAAGCCCTGTTACGAACGTACCTGAAGAAACGCCAATCCACTCACCAAGATCCGTGACTTATCTAGAGGGGACTACTATGGCAACCCAGACCACAGCCTATCGTTAAGAGTTGGCAACTTGAACAATGTCTTGGTTGGCAACTGAAACAACGTCTTGGTTGGCAACGGGAACAACGTCTTGATTGGCAACTGTGAGATCGACGCGGCTGGTAAAAGACTGTTTAAACTATTGTTAACTTTGTAATAACACGTGTAGCAATTAATAGATAATTATATTAAACAGAATATTGGCAATAGCCAAAGAAATCGATACATTGCGCCATCTACTGGTTGCTTGCTCCACTTTAAACTAGCTAACAGCGGCATCTATTAAAAATTTATGGAACTTCCAAAAAAACATTTAATTTGAAATTAAAAAATATCGAAATCAATAATCGAGATAAAAGCTATCCTATCTACTAAGTTGGACCAAATGACATAAATATAAAAAATTTCATCATGATCGGTTCAATAGTTTCGGAGTCCATAAGTGACAAACTCTGTGACACGAGATATTTATATATATAGAGATATAATAGTGCATTCAGACAGAGTAGAACTCGCACGAGAACTCGAATTCAAATTACAACAACCACAGAGAAAATGAACGAAATTTGTAGTTGTTGTTGTAGCTCAGGACTCGAGTTCTCGTGCGAGTTCTGCCAGAACTCGCTGGTCTGACATGGTCAGTCTAAAAAGTGTTGGTAAAATTTTAGCTGTTTTAGGTGATTGTCAATAGTCTTGTCCTTTCTTTTTGTTGCGCAGCAATTAACAGCTGCTGATGGCAAATAATATACTAAAGGAAAATATTAATTGTAAATTTTTTTGTAATCTATTAACAAAATACGTATAGCAGGAATGAAAAAGGGAAATGCCAGAATCATGTGCATACACTGCAAAATGTTCTAATTCATGTATTTTTCACAAAATTTAAATTTTTATTTCTCACAATTGCCACAACGTTTCATTTGTGTGTGTAATAAAAACTAAAACAAAACAAAAAACAGCGGCTCAGAACTCGGTTACAAAAAACGGGTAACCAGAACTCGTTGTCTTAACACACTATAAGGAAATCGGTATACATTTCGTTATACTGGGGTCCCACTGTATTTGAAAACATTTACATTTGACAAGACCAGAAGCACATGGTCGCTCATGCTGAGTGGTTTGTAAACGAAAATGTAAACAGCTGATAGAGAAGAGTATTAAAAACAAACACTTCACCAAACTGTTAATGTACTTCAAAAAATCTAAATCTTTATATTTATAAATATATTAAAAATGGAAAATAATATCACATGATCAGATCTAATAATTATAGAAATAGACACACAGACACATCCAACAAGATTCACTCGCAGATACCTACAAATCTTGTGCTGTTGTATCTGCTGATGATGAAGAGTATGCGTAAGTCGGTTATATGACATCAAAATCATTACGCCTGAGTTCAGTGTTTTTTTTGTCTGTCAGTCATAGTTCATTATTATTCTGTTTTTTTTTTTTTTATTATAGTTCTGAATTCTGTTTCGGTTTCCGTTTGGATCAATCAAAGAACATTTGACATTTGATTAGAAAATAAACTAAATTAAAAAATACTAAAATGACTATAATAATTTGTGTTTGTGATTATTGGCATAACTGTTGGTATCTGGAATTGAAAAAAGAACAACATGATGAGAATGAAATATTATTACCATCACCATCATCATCACCATTATCAGCATTACAAAAAGTGCCGGCGCACAAGATGAAAAAGTGCCATAAAACACAATCCTTAAATGCGAAAGTGTCATCCAAGGCTGACCAACCAAATCACAATAACAATAATAATAACATTAATAGACTTCAACAAGGACAAAGACAAGAACTAGAATATGAACGTAGTGCTGGTGGCAAAGAAGATACAAGCATCCTAATAAAAAAAGATACAGCAGAACCACTGGCAATACACACCACAACATCCCAAGGAGGGAGAGATACGACTCACAAGGAATCTAGTACTAACCCCACTAAAACTCGTCGTCTTGTCCAAACAATTGATGCCATAAGTGCTCACTATTTAATACGTGAGCTGATGGAACAGTTACGCTTCCGTTCATTGCTAGTTAAGTGCCTCGAAAGTAAATCCGTGGACCAGTTACGGTTACAACTTGTGCCACCTACTAAGGAGATCATTGATTATAAATTTAATAAAATGGTTGCCCATGATATATGGGAACGAATCGAAGTTGAATACTTGATGGCTTGGCTCTCAACACTTGGCGGTGGCTTCTCAGCACTTGGAGAACAATTCGAACATTGTGTAAGCAGCATTGAAAATATACACTTAGCATTGAATTTATTATTTATTTCCCTATCTATCTCTAGGCTGAAACAGCTGGAAAAATTTCCCTTAAACAATTATCAATTGGCATGCGTCTGGGAGATCCATTTTTGCAGTCACGCTGTCGCTTATACTTTAGTATTTCATTGATTCAACGTGGTCAGTTGCGTGCCGCCAAGCATATTATACGGGAACAATACAAATTTGCCAATGCCAATCGAGTGCAGGATGGGCGCCTGGTCAAGATGTGTCATGGTATTTGGTTACGTTTGCGTTTTGAATATGCACAAAGAGAGAAAATGAGAAGATCCAAGTCCAAATGTCTCGCTGAAGAAGCTCTAGATAAATAATCAACAAGTCAACAATACTTTCAGTGAACACACATCCAGACATATATATGTATATAGATGCATATATATGGTATATAATATATATATATATATATATATATATATGTGTGTGTGTCTCTCTGTGTGTGTGTATGTATGTGTGTGCGTGTGTGGTGGCGGGATAACCTAGTGTGTTATGTTATGAATAAGACAAATTACTTATAGTCATTCAAGAAACAATTGAAAAGCTTATCTAGAAATGTACGAAAAAAAAAATTGTTACTCTTCATTAACTTAAAAAATTAGCAAATTATTTTATAGTGCAGAATCTAAATTTGTTTTCATTATCAATATAAATTAATATGTATAAGATTTCAAACAAAAATATCCCCCATAATCGTAATTGATACACATGCATAGAGGAATTGAACTAAACATAAAATAAATGTCAGTCCTACAAACAATTTCCCACTTGAATCATCATCAATCATTATTTTCGTAAAACACACTGAAATGTAGCATAAAAGCTTAGTTTTTACAGCGTCTCCAAAATTCATCTGTTCGTAAAATATTGTTTTGTGCAGTATTGGTGTTTCAGTGAGAACCCGATTCGGCTGTCGCATAAAAGGGGTAATAGAGATCTTAGATTGAAAGTTTAGTTTTTATACATATGCATGTGGAAACCTTTTCAAATTTTATTTAAGGTTAATTGAAGAAAACAATTTTGATAAGTGTAACAATATGTATCATCATAATTTCCACATTTGCAATTCCTAAATTGAACAAACGAGGCTTTACAATCAATCAGATAGTTTGCCATACTTATATATATATATGCTATAAAACAAACAAGTGTTTTCAGATCAAAAAGTACTGCAACTTTTCATAAAAGAACAAAAATATCAATAGTCTTCATCATTAATTCGAGAAATGCTTATTTCGGTATAAATACTACATATAAAAGTGGTCAGATCAAAAATATTGCAACTTTTTATAAAAGGAAACAAATTACAAAAATATTTTATAATCATCTCGAGAAATGTTTATTCAAAAAAAAAAAAAAAAATTAAGAGTGAGGCCTATACCTAGGCTGATCATACTGTACAATCTTTATTTGGTTTATATTATTTCTAAGGGACAAATCGTCATAAAAACTACAAATTACTGATGAATAAAAATGTGTATGTACATAAAAAATCTACAATTTCTATCTCACGTCTTCAAAATCATTTTCGACTAATTTGTGGCTTCCTTTTATCGATCAATCGCCTGCCTTGAACCGATAACAACGTCAGCCGATAGTATTGAAAATAACATATTTTCCATTTTAAAAATGTTTTTTTATTATTTTTCTTATTTACTGTCTCTCAATTCAACAAACGTTCTCTTCTTCTTATGCACATTCAAAACAAAAAACAGTTTTAAATGATACAAAATGACGTCATTTTCCTTGTGGTTGTTGTCGATTGTGATGCGAGTCATTGGTCGCATCATGAGGGACTCGCATCATCGCCCTGTCTAAAACGGCTATAAAACGGCTATCAGTCCATGTTATCGCACCGATAACCGAAACGATGACAGAAAAATGGACTTGTCAGTCCATTTTGATTTCTGAAGCGATAACATGGACTGAGATTGAACTGACCGTCTAAAAGGCCTTTTATACTTACCTATGTCAGAATAGCTTCCATATTAACCAACCAATTATAGATTTTTTACAACTTGCAGTTAAATTGAAGTACATATACTTTTTCATACCTTTTACAATATGTGTAGTTTTATTCTTGGCATTTAACCTCCGGAAAACTTACATTTCATGGGGAATTCAATAGAAAGTTGACAAAAGGAATTGGAGAAGACAATATTATCATGATAATTGAGTTCAAATTACGGTGTGAAAGATATATGAGAATAGTTTCAAATTTAAACAAGAAAGACCAAATTTCAGCTCTTAACTTGACAGATATACATAGTAGATATTCAGACAGAATCATAAAGTTCTTTATAGGGTCTCCATCAAACAATACAGCACAGTCCCAAACTTTCCAAATATTACAATAAATAATATTGTTATTCATATTGTTATCTAATGGTCAATGTAGAATATGTAATGAAGAAGAAGAACCACACGACTCTGATACATAAGCAACTACTACTACTACTTCTACTTAGAAATAATAGAAATCTCATTTATCTTGGAGTTCCTAATAAATACCAGCAGAGTATCGGAGGATCAGTAATTATAGTTTGTTTTTTTACAATAGGCTGACGGAATCAATAACACCCTCGCTTCCCTAATCCATTTCAGACTAGTTTTAAGTATTAAAAAGAAATTCCAGAAAGTCACCAACGATTTCTCTTGCTTTTTTTATTAAATTTATTTATATATATAATTTTCTTTTCTTTTTTAAATATCTGTATAAAAATGCATTTTTCTTTTGAAACTTACACATATATGAAACCCGTTTTGGGGGGACGTTGTCGAATCCACTACACAAAACACAAATCAACCATGAAATTCATCAGTTACACATGTTTCAATTTTTTGATGATTTCTCCCATCTTTTTCTTATTCTTCTTGAGTTGAGAGTGTAAAAAGAAATTTAGGTTGGAGTAGGATTACAAATGTATGTAAGTATTGTATATAAGGATAAAATAAAATAATAGATAAAATAATATGTATGTATATATATATTTAAAAAAAAAAAAACATGCTTTTGTTTTCATGCTTAACAATAGAAATTATATAGAAAGGCAAAAAGAATGAAAAACTTTCAAAAAATAACTAAACTTTCACTTTTACTAAATTTGCCAAAAAGGCTTTGGATCAAATCATTTTAGAAGCACAAATTAATTGCATTTGCACTTAGTTAAAAGAAAAAAATAATTTATATATATGTATATATGGTTAACAACAAACACATAAAAAGTAAATAGATAAACGCTTCCAAAAAAGACGAGCAATCTAATGAAGAATTTTTACACGAAAATGTTGAGGAAAATAAAAACGGTTCCAACACTCAATATGTTTTTTTTTTGCATTTTTTTTTTTTTGATTTTTTTCTCAACCTAACGCCAATAATGTGAGTTATAATTGTATGTTTATGTGTGTGTATCTGGGATCGGGATCTGGGTGTATGTGAGTGTTTCATCGTCAGCATTCATCATGTATGAAGGATTAATATTAATATAGATTTTTATTTAGTTTTGCTGTTTTGTTAGTTTTAAATTTGTTTCTTGGTTGGTTGGTTGGTGATAAGCTTATTTCTCTCTGTGCCACCACATCATCGTCATCATCATGATGAAGCATCATAATCAACTAGATACAAATATTAAATGAGATGCGTTTAGTTGGGATAAGATGAGCGACAAAGAATTCATTGCGCCAATGTACCCATGGGATCCCAGGCAGGCAATATTATGGGATCCATATTAAAGACACGTAATATTTCTTCGGGTACATATTTCTTATCGACAACAACCTCGAAACCAAATTCTTTAAACCAATCAGCGGACATAACCAGGTAACCCTTTTCACCGCGATCTTCGCCCCATGAATTTTCTACTCGTAGTTTTTGCGCTGCTCCATTTTTCTAAACAGAGTGGAGTGGAGACAGACAGAGAGAGAGAGAGAGAGAGAAGAGAAAATTAATTTAAAAAAATAATGAAAAATGTAATCATATGAAGACAAGACATACATCAACTGAGACCGCTGTGAAGACCATAGCATGCGTCATTGCCGATTCACCATAAACCAAACGCTCCGCTTTCGACATAGTTGTTTGTATATCAATATCAAAGACCAACTTAAAATCATGTCTATAAAATACATAAATTTACTTGTATAGTATATATACATATGTACACAACATTTTATAATCAAAATTTCATTTATGATTTATTCGACTTACATTTCATAGGATTCAATGCCTTGTTTATTAGCAAATCGCTTACTAACTTCGCAACCAAACCAAACAGCTTCGCCTGCCTTTAAACTTTTCGTAACCATGGCTAACAATAGTTCAACAGGTTGATTATTATACAGAACCGGTCTGCCGCCCACAACATTACCCAAGCAATCAACTGTATATGCCTGTTCATAGTTATTTGTTGATCTTGGATCTGTGACAAGGCAAACTTTATCCTCCACATTGTAATGTGGCTTAACAAAACGTTCATAGAATTCCAACGGAGTCACTGGACCAATTGATTGATAGGTCTTCGATTTATCATAATATTCCCACGTAAAAGTTTCAGATGGTATGCCTAAGCAAATGCCAACAACTTTATAGACTTCAGACATTTGATTTTCGATCAGTTCATTGATTTCCTGTTCGCTAGGATTCTTATCCATTAATTCACGTATACAGAGGGCATATTCTCGTAACTAAAATGGAATGGAAACGAAAGATATATTTATATTGCTAGTATAAATGTTTTCTCTTTCTAATTGATGAGATGATGATGATGAATGAAACAAACCTTGCTTTTTAGTATCGTATTCATCCGCAAACTGGACTCACAACTAAAGCTTTCCGGAAAACATTTCTTTGGCATCAGACCATGTTTTGTTATTAAATTTACTAACATATCCCATTGACCACCATCCGATGTTGGATCGAGCAATAGGAACGATACCAAACGTCCATCAACCTTCTCGCCACGTTTTGCTGTTTTTACAATATTATTCAGAAAGTAATTGCAACGTTCAATTTTATCCCAATAAAAGAGATACGCTTGCGAAAATTCAAATTCATCAAGATTGTAGTTCTTCATGAATGGCAAACGTATACAATTTAATGCAGCAAAGAGCCAACACCGACCGGAACTTCGTTGATTCGTTACCGGTTTTCCTTCAGTCTCAACCTAAAAAAAATGGTACAAAAAAAAAAAAAACAAAAATATAATTATACAAAATCAATGGACACTTACACATACGTGTATGTGTATTTTATAATATTTAAGGGATTGTGCTTACCTTAAAATTAAACACATGATTGGTGGTCTCAATGACTTTTCTCGCCAGACACACCTCAAAGGGATCAACACGGGAACAAACATTTAATGCTAAAATATTTTTCGGTTCACTATAAAAATTCTCTCGCCACCTACTCAATAATTCTGATGTTATTTCATGAGAGTTTTTTATTCCATCTGCTGCTACAGTTGTTGTTGTTGCTGCAAGTAAATAATTTTGTTGGCCATTTGAATTATAGTTTAGTTTTAAGGATTCTTTCTCCGATGCTCTTGCTTCATTGCATTCATCATTCTGGCCTCGGGGGGGTTTTGAATTATTGCTGCTGCAATTGTTGCTGATCAAGCAATGATCATTGATTGATAACCAAAGGTATTTGAGGGATTTTTTGAATGGTTCTTTATTTGTGAGTTTCCATCTAATTGCAACTGTAAACGAAGAAGGTTTTTTATACTATTAACTTCGGTTATATCACCGAAAATAAAATTGTCTCCTAGGTTGTTGCTTCCCATAGAGAGTTCAGAATTTTAAGGTTTACTCTCTACAAAAAAAAACATGATTTTAAAAACTATTCGCCAAAATTGTGCGGTTTAATCTAAAATATTTCAAAGTACCCTACACAATGGTAGTTCTCAGTAAGTGTAAAAACCCAGAGAGGCTAGGTTTTCGATAGGGTCTCCATTGCCGATTAGGTCGAAGGCAAAGACTGAAGATAAAATCAATCCAAACCAGGCGGCACCACACAATAGGCCCTAAGGCTTCTAGGTGAATTTGCTCCACGTCTATCCTATGTTATCATACTTCAGTATGTTCTATAGTTCTATAAATGAAAACCACCCTAGGATTGCTATCTTGACGTAAAAACTTTTTCCTTGTTATATGGTCACCAATATTTGAATTCAATTTGGTAAATAAAGAAGAAAAAGATACATAAAAAAATCTGGTATAAAGTTTATATGTAAAAACTTCAACTGAGATATCTTCACGGGAGTGAATAGTATTATAAGTTTGTCATGAACATAAAGTACATATATTTGTGATCAGCTCGATGAGACGAACTGATTTAGCAATGTCCGTATGCCCGTCTGTCTGTATGTATGCAAACTAGTCCCTCAGTTTTTGAGCTAGAGAGCTGAAATTTTGGACATAGCTTTTTTTCCATACGCAGCACATTTGTCGAAATCAGCTGAATCGGACCACTAGGGGGGTACCTCCCATACAAACACCCCTTTAAATTAATGTTCTTATTAAAAAAAGTTTTTTGTTTTTCAACATATGGAACTGAAATTTAGACACGATAAGTTTGTAATCTATGGCCATCAATCATGTAAATTTCATGATCCTAGGGCTACTAGGTGGGGAAAAAGGAAGTTTGATCTTCGTTGTATAGAAATTCGCTTCACAACTCAAATAATAAAATTTTTAAATATATTAAATTATTTTAAGGTATTTTGAAAGTTTTTTAATAAAGTTTGATCGGCATACAAAAAAAATGTCGGTCTTAAGTTTATACATACATAAGTATGTACATATGTATAATCAAACCAGAAAGAAGGCTATCATTGGCTATGCCAAAGATGTAATACTCTTCACGCTCCTCCGGGTTGCATCCAACTTTCCATTCTTAGCATCAATATATTCTCTCTGTTACAGTTTGAGTACTAACAAAGAACACAGTTCGAGATGCATTGTATTTTTATTGTATTTATACTCTTTATAAGTTTGTCATTTAATGTGAGTTTGTATGGGAGGTACCCCTCCTGGTGACCATTAAATTTACATGGCTGATGGATAAGGAACAGAAACTTATAGTGTCCAAATTTCAGTTGAATAAGTCAAAAAACAAGAAACTTTTTCTAATAAGAACATTAATTTAAAAGGGGGTTTGTAGTGGTCCGATTCGGTTGATTCCGACAAATGTTCAGCGTTTGGTAAAAAGAAACCTATGCACAAAATTTCAGCTCTCTATTGTAAAAAACTGTGGGACTAGTTTTGCGAACAGACGGACATGGCTTAATCAACTCGTCTCATCGTGCTGATCACAAATATATATACTTTATGTGGTGTGCGATGTCTCCTTCTGTGTGTTACAAACTTCATGACAAACTTATAATACTATTCACTCCCGTGAAGAGTATAAATATGTCAACTAAAATACTAAGTATGAGTATAATCTAGTATATTTCCTATATAAGTATGTATGTATCGTATTAATGTTAAACTTAATATTGTATGGTATGTTTATGTGAGATATGTATATACAAGTATGCAGTATATACGTTCAAGATATCAGACAATGGGTGGAACGAACATACATATGAATGCAATTGCAATGAAATGTACTTAGTTAGTGTTAGTAGGTGCTTATCTAATCAGCATAGTAGAACGTGCATTATTTATCGCTGTTTGACGACACATAAAGTTGGATCAACGCCCGCTTTATTTTATTACATGTTGAATAAATCTTTAGTTTCCACAGAAATATTATAATTATTAAAATAAACATACACCATCATATACTATTGTACACTTGTATCTCTCTGCAGCTGTAGCTGATAACAATAGCATTAGAATTGTTGATGTGTGTTGACTTTGTTCGTGTATAACTGGATACTATATAAAAACAAAGATCAACAAATTACAATATTATAGGCAATTCAGACCGAAGCAAATGCACATCAACATTGATGTGCCTACTGATACGTATCAGATTTGACAACAAACCACAAGGAAAATGACGTCATTCAGCGGTTGTTGTTGTAGAATGTGATGGGGATCAATAGTCACATCAAGAATGTGTCTTGATGTGAAAATTAATAATGATCACTCTAGGCATTTTCTGCCAGTGTGGCCATGTTTGCCCTAGTGTAAGTATCAGGAATGAAGAAGGGAATTGCAAGAACTATTTGCATATGTTGCAAAATGTTCTAAATCATGTATTTTTCACAAATTTTTAATTTTTATTTAAACAACGTGCTCGCAAAGTTCCACGTGTGTGTATAACCAAAACAAAAAACAGTTGTTCATGATGCAAAATATCCGGTCTGAACGAAAACCCCCATCAACGTGATGTAGTTTGGTCTGAATTGCCTATTAAAGAAAAAAAACACCTTGTATCGTCATCATTATGCGTTCGTCAATCGATTGTTTAGCGTATCAACGCAAGGTTAATAGTGCATTCAGACAAAGCAGAACTCGAGTTCTGCCAGAACTCGCTGGTCTGACTTGGTCGCTGACCATGACACTGGTGTTGGTAAAATTTGGACTCTTTTAGGTTATTGTCGATAGTCTTGTTCTCTCTTTTAAATAATATATTTAATTTTTATTAAAAATACGTAGTAGGACTGAAAAAGGGAAATGCCAGAACTATGTGCATACACTGCAAAATGTTTTAATTATGTGTTTTTCACAAAATTAAAATTTTTATTTCTCACAATTGCCACAACGTTCAATTTGTGCATTTGTGTGTGTATTGAAAACTAAAACAAAACAAAAAACAGCTGCGCAGAACTCGCAACTCAGAACTCGGTGACAAAAACCGGGTAACTAGAACTCGCACGATCAGAACTCGCTGTCTGAACACACTATTAGACGCACAAATATTGAAAACATATATAGTATAAGTACATACATATTTACTTGTATTTGAATAATTCTATCTTTCTTCAATCTGCTCATTAAGATTTGTAAACGTTTGCAAAATATTATTGCGAAAAAAAATAAAACAAAGACTGGTAAGGGCGATATAGTCTGATAGGATAACTCATAATACAAGAAAACAAGAGTGCCAATTTTGTACAGTTACTTGATGTGAAGTCACAAAAATGTTAGTGTATTAAACGTTGAAAAAAAAAGCATTTAGTGTTGAACATTACGTGAAAAAGTATTGAAAATTTATAAATTAGTGTTATGAAGTCAAAACTTAGTTTGGAAAACAAGGTGTTGGTCAAAAATAGCAATTTAAATTTGTTAATTGATGTTGAATATTGTTAATAATAATAGATTTAAAAAAAAAAATCAAATATCACATATGTAAACAATGAAATTAACATGATAGTGCTGTTCACCATAAAAATTTATAAACCTACAAGATTTTTTCACGTTATGTTCAACACTAAATGCGATTTTGAAGTGAAACTTCTTTAAGCGGCGTTGGGCAAAAATTTAGTACAAATTTTGAGTGAAAAAATACAGATTGTAATGTTTTTCGGATTCTGTATCTCATGAACCGCACTAGGTAGACACTTGAAATTTTCACAGATTGTGTATTTCTATTGTCATATCCCCAACAAATAATAAAATTATTGGAAAACACACCGGAAAAGTCTCAAAAAAGAGATTACACTTCCACAACAACAACATGCAGTTTGTGTGTATAAAAATGTTTATAACAACAACATGCAAGCAAACAGATTGTGTGTTGTACAAAAACAAGCGAATATACGAAGAAAAGAGAACGAAAAACACACAGAAGCTCGCAGTTGATCTAATTTTTGAGCAAGAGGGGATAGACGGCAATAGTAAACACAACAACAATAATTACACACGCCAAAGAAAACAAAAGCAACATACAGACGGATACACAGACAGACAGACTTTAAGACAAATATGGCTAATCTCTCTCTCTGTCTGTTTTTAAGAAGTTTCACTTCCAACACGTGTACGATGGCACACATGCAATTTTTTTAACGTTTACTACACTAATATTTTTGTGACGTTAAAATCCTAATTTCGAGGGCGATAACGGTCAAAGTAGTATTATCTTGTTTTCTTGTATCATATTGAGACATGGTGTAAGAAATTGTTACTCAACAGTTTAAAAATTGAGAGATTAATTGATATAGAAGCAGATGGGTGGATATGGTCTAATCGATTCTTATAGTCATATACACTTCTTAGAATATTCGATGAAAGGTTCTTCTATGCATTATAAGCACCTCAACACAGTGATAATACTTATTCTATACCTATATTATAATGAAAGGTTTAAGAAGAATGAAAATAACAAATTGATAAAAAAAAATAATAAATATAGAAATAATACTAAAATCCGTTAAGAACAACACAGAACGAGATAATTATAAATAACAAAAAAAAAAAAAAAAACAGAAAGAAGGCTATCATTGGCTATGCCAAAGATGTAATACTCTTCACGCTCCTCTGAGTTGCATACAACCTTCCTTTCTTAGCATCACATCATTGTATTGTACTTTTATTCTTTAATTTAATTTGGGTTTGTATGGGAGGTCCCCTCCTGGTAACCCTAGGACCATGAAATTTACACGGTTGATGGATAAAGATCAAAAACCTATATTGTTCAAATTTCAGTTCAATACGTTAAAAAACACAAAACATTTTCCAATAAGGATATTAATTTAAAGGGGTGTTTGTATGGGAGGTACCCCCCCTAGTGGTCCGATTCGGCTGATTCCGACAAATGTGCTGCGTATGGTAAAAAGAAACCTAAAATTAAATTTCAGCTCTCTAGTTCAAAAACTGAGGGACTAGTTTGCATACATACAGACAGACAGACAGACGGACATGGCTTAATCAACTCGTCTCATCGAGCTGATCACAAATATATATACTTTATGTGGTCTGCGATGTCTCCTTCTGTGTGTTCCAAACTTCATGACAAACTTATAATACTATTCACTCCCGTGAAGAGTATAAACATTTTCTATATATGCAGTAAAAATACAACTGCGTTGTCACAATTCAGAAGAACAAAGGAATGAACAAACGAACTTATATGCAATTTACACCAAAGCACATCAACATCAACATTGATGTGCCTACTGATACGTATCAGATTCGACAACAACCACAAGGAAAATGACGTCATTCAGGGGTTGTTGTTGTAGAATGTGATGGGGATCAATAGTCGCATCAAGAACTTGATATGAAAATTAATAATGGTCTCTCTAGACATTTTCTGCAGTGCTGCCAAGTTTTTTTGTGGTTTTCCACCTGTCGCATCACTAAACAGCAGCTGATGGCTCAAAACATTGTTAAGTAAACAATAAATTGTCAATTTTTTTAAAAGAATTTAATAAAATAAGTATCATGAATGAAAAAGGGAATCCCAAGAACTATTTTCATATGTTGCAAAATATTCTAAATCATGTATTTTTCATAAACTTTTAGTTTTTATTTAACCAACGCGCTCGCAAGTTCCACGTGTGTGTATAACCAAAACAAAAAACAGCTGTTCGTGATGCAAAATATCCGGTGTAAACGGAAAACCCCATCAACGTGATGTACTTTGGTGTAAATTGCATATTAAATGGTTAGAGAAAGAATATGTGATGTTATTGTTTGTTTTTGAAAAGTAAACAAAAATTTGTGATGAAGAACACAATGATTATTAAATTTGGGATGACATATGTAGGTAAAGGGTTGGCCATCTATTGGTCCGGTTTTGGTTTGGCCATTAAGTGGACAAAACGCTTTATTTGATAGAGTGTTTCATTCCGTTATTTTGATAAAGAATGGACCAATCACGCCACCAATCCACAATCAGCTGGATGCCATACGTCAAAGTGTGAAATTTCCGTTTCCCCAACTTCCACAATTTGGTTTTTTTCATAGCTGCAGAGATGAAAGTGCCCTTCTTCAGAAAAGATGATTTTTTCTTGCAAAATCTGGGTCTTCGTTAAACTCATTGAAAGCCCACTCAGCGAAGCGTAAACGTTGTGGAAGGTCAATATTTCAATTCTATTATTTATAATAAAGCGAAATTCGTTGAAAAAAATAAACTTTTGACCATTTAATGACCAGATCTTTATTAGAGATGTGCATGAATGCATTCAAAGCGGCTTTTGTAATCATACACTCTAAATGCGAACATGGTGGCGCGCGGCGTACCCATTTGTAGTGAATATGAGTGTATATTGTATTTCGGTTTTGTAATGTGAATGGTATTCCTATGTACACTTGAATGAAATTAAAGTGGTATGTGTGAATTATGAGTATAGTATTTTATAGCCTATTCGCACTTTGCATCACTGTTCTGCCTTTTAAAGACATTTTTGACTTTTTCCGTTTTTCTTTTGCGCTCCAACATAAAACAGCTGATGGTGGCACAAAACAATTTTCAGTAAATTTCAAATTGAAAAATTTAATTAAAATACGTAGCAGGTATAAAAAACGGTGCTGCCAGAACTATGTGCTTACACTGCAAATTATTCTATATCATGTATTTTTGAAAAATTTTCAGTTTTAATTTCTCACAACGTTCCACTTTTGTCTATAACCAAAACAAAAACAGCTGTTTCAATATAAATATACACACTGTGAACACCTTTGTCAAAAACCGACAATTGTCAGGTTACTATTGTAATTTATACTGTTGTGCAGTGTAAGATAACGTTGTTGTTCTCGCGCTCAAATTTACCCAGTCTACGTTGACGAGCGATAAGTCGGAAATGTGAATGTATTCCTGCACATGTCTAATGCGTACCTCTACGTAGTATTGTGAATTAAGAATACAAAAAATATAGAGTACTAATGTAGAGTATGAAACTGAAGCATAGTAATGCGAATGGATTTGTGCAGTTCTCCAATGTATACATGCACATAATAAAACTTATGAAAAATATGATGTTGAATAAGAGAGCAGGGGAAGGAGGGGAGTGAGAGAGTTGAATGCATTTTTGCGTTTGTTCAAATTAGAGCTGTGCGCGTGACGAAATTCTCCGTCACGAACATGCACATTCACGAAATAAAATTTATGTCACATTCACGAAGATTCACGTTTTTTTTTGGCCTTTCACGATCACGCACAAAAATTTTCTTAGTCATTTAAAAGTCGTGTAGTCTAGGCATTTATGTTATTATATGCTGCGGTGTAATAAATTATTTTGTATGTGTTTATAGATATTATTTATTGAAATTTATTCTTATTAATGAGTCAGTTATCGGTTATGGAAACAGATGACCGTCAAAATCATTGCAAATTTTAATTATAGAGTGAACATTTGCGCAGACAAAACAAAATTTAATGATGATGTCTCTTGATGTTCTGCGCACTGAATTGATTTATGTTACATTATATCGTTCTAGACTTACGTTAATTGAATATTGATTATTTTATTTATTATCGCCTGTTGCGGAAAAATTCTGTTTAGAAAAAATTTAATGTACATACATATATCTACCGTGACATTGTGAATTTCCGTGATGTCGTGAATTCTCATGAAGGAACCCTTTCACGATTTTTCACGCAATTTCGCCACTCGTTCACGATCACGAGAATTCACGTTTTTTTTTTGTCTTTCACGATAACGCACGTTCACGCACGATTCACGCACAGCTCTAGTTCAAATATAGAAAATAGTCAGTGTGCGCAAGAGAGGAGGAGAGTAACTATAGAAATATAAAGAGAATATGCTCTCAACTAACTCCAATCAAGTGACCCCCTCTAAAATTGTTTCTATGTTAATGGAGTTCAATGGATCAATGTGAAAGCCAGAAACAATTTAGATATTTTCTGTTTTATTGTTTTTGTTGTTGCTCAATTGGTTGGCTGCTTGTGATGTTAATGTTTTTAGTTTATTTGATGAATGTTGTTCTGTTGTTTTTGCTAAATTTATTTATTGCTCTTCTTCATTCTGTAATTCATTTATATAGTCATTCATTCATGGATGGAATTTCGAATTGATCACTACTGTGTGAGACTGAGACGGTCGATAACTTTATTTTGTTGTGTTTATTGTTTTGTTTGCTTGTGTAATATTAATTTAAAATGAAACTGGGACACAAACTGGGCGCAACGGTAAAGGCAACAACAACAACGGCAACAATGTACATATATTAACATTTTGGATCATGTTGCTCCTGTTGTTGTTGATGATGATGATGAAGATGATAATGATTAAATATATGACTTGAAACGGCGTCAGAGTGATTGTTGATTACCGCAATAGCATGTTATGTTATGTTATATATTATATATTGCAAGCAATGCAATCAGTTATGGGTTTATAAACCAGTTTTCTGTTAGCTGTTTTTGCTCTCCCTGCTAACGGCAATCCGTGTAAGAAGCAACGTAACAACATTTCAATTCATGTATTTATAAATGGGATTGTTATTCGCATTACGAAAGAGAATGAAGGAGCGGACACTGGACAGATTGAATGGCTGACTGACGCTTCCCACAATCATTGTCTCTCTTTTGTTCAATCATTCATTCTTCCAACTCTTTAATACATAATAACACAAAACAACAAACATTATAAGAGAAGCATCAGCATAGCACACACACGCACACATATAAATATGTATTTAGACCAAACATAACAACATAATCTATTATAGAAAACAGAAACACAATAATGATGAAAAGAAGATAAATGTGTGTGTGTTGTGTTGTTTATTTAATTATGTACCCAATTGCATTTTATACTTACACATAATTTTTGTTTGTTATATTCTCTCTTTCTTTTGATTTGGTTTTTTGGAGCTTTATACTTATGCGTTTTATTTAAAAAAAAAAATAGTAATTTCTTTATTTGTTATTTATGATGATTTATGATTTTTTTGATTTGAAAACTGCGTTTATATAATGTATGGCATTTATGTCCGTGTTTTTTTGGTGTTTTCGCTTAAATTTATTGGCGTTAGGTGATAATTTCTTTATTTACTTTATATAATTTTCATTTCTATATAAAAATTTATTTTTTCAAAATTTTAAATTTACTTTTACACAAAAAATTTAGTAGAAGCGCTTGTGCTGCTATGGCGGTTTCCCAAATATTGAAATATAAATTATTACACGAGTGTGTCTCAAACTAAATTAAAGTGATTGCAAAGAATAAGTGATTGCTTACGCTCTTTGCTCTCGCACTCTCGGAGATTAGAGCATTTCATTTTATCATTTTCCGAGGGAAGACGTTTGATTCGTTAATAACGAGAGAGTACACGTTTGATTGGTTAATATCGTGGCACCGGAACTAATGCGACGAAATGAATTTGTATTATTCGGCAAATATCGCACGAATCTCTTAACTTATTGAAGTTATTGATTTATTGATATAGTTTGCAGTGCTAAGAAATGTCACAATGAGCTTCAAAGCCAAAGACTATGAAAATATGCACATATTTATGTATATAGTCTTTGTCAAAGCTATTCTTTCATGCGTGGTGTTGCCATATTTAAAATAGGAATTTAATACTATTATTAGATACAGAAGAAATGTGGCATATTTATATTGGAAATGGTGTTTATATATTTTAGTTTTCATTTGTGTTTGTTTTATATAGCCTTGTGAATGACAATTAAGTTTGATGTATTTTCCAAGTCATGTGTGCAACAACAGGGTGTTTCAAAGCCAATCGAAGCAACAGAGAGTTTCAAAACTAATTTAAACAACTGGGTAAATCAAACTGAAACTGAATTAACAACAAACACAAAAGAGACAACAACAAAGAATGCAATCACCTAAAAAAGAAGAAGAAGCAAAATGAAACCAATAAATGTGTTCATAGTGCAGTAGTAAATAAATACTAACTAAATCGTTACTAAAAGCAAATACACAAATCAAAACAAACAGTAAAAAACAAAACAAATATTTGAAAGAAATTTGTATTTTAATAAATCTGAAATCCTTAAACCGGTGCCAAACAATCAATTGATGGCGGCCCCGCAGCATTTACCTGGTGGCATTTGCATTGAAGTGCGCCCGCTGCTAAGTTGCGCCAATATTTTTCTACAATTTTCAGATAGTCTAAAATTATTAAAGGATTGCCTAAGCATTAATGTGAACACAAATGCAATTTCCATTTGTCTACGCAAGCAAAGCATGATCGAGACAATGGCATATTTGGACTTAAACGATTATTTCGAAATTGAATCGCATACCATGTCCAATCTTATCGTGGAAGAGCATAATGTTAGTTTTCGTATAAACATTAAAAATATTAAGCTATTGAGGAAGACAACAGTCATCAATGGCTGCAGCGACAACACCAACATCGACAACAAAGGAACAGAAAAGGTATGCATGCGGCTGAGTTGAGTATATGTACTTACCTGGCGTAGAGGTTACCGTGATCACGAAGGCGGTTCCTCCAGGGCGAGGCTTGGCCATTGCACTTCGGTTGAGTTGTCCCCTGCGATTATTCTTAATGTGAATAAATCGTGCGCGTGGTTCTTGGAAAATTTTTATTAAGTGATTCCGGGATGTAGACCCACCTAACCACTTCTGAGAATCTACTCATTTCTGGAATTTTTTTCTTCAGTGACACTCCTATTGAGTGAAATCTGAAATCTAGTCAAAGATTTGACAGTTGCTTCCAAATGCCCAATACGAGGGAGCAAATGTGTTATCGATTCCCCAATATAAGCAGTCTCTGCTGGCTATTCAAATGAATGCTTACCACCATCACCAGTACTCTTCTAGGCATTGTTCCTCAGACATATCCGTCGTGGTAGACATCAGAGGTTATAAGGAGGACATAGCCTCTTTTAATAGGCCACAACACTCTTGAAAGTAGTCACTAAACTTCGGATCGTGAAGAGTTGCACTAGAGGCCAATTGATTGTAAGCCTTGATGATGATGATAGTGAAATGAGATTACCTTGTAGCACTCAGACCACATAAGCTCAGCTAAGGTCGGGCTGGTCGCGGTCTATTATCCTCCAGTGGTATAGAGATCATATAGAGGTCTCTCTAGCAACAATTGTCCAAAGTCCAATGCAATTCAGCATTTTAACATTTAATTGTCCTAGGAAACCTATCCAATTGACAGATTAAACTTATGGATGCGTTCGATAGATGTGGCTTTTTACATACATACATCTCTATTGAATATTAACATTAATGTAATGTAAAATTAATTTATATAATTCTTTTACAAAGATAGTATTTTCTCTTCCTCCTGCTTCACTTATTTATTCATTCATTTAGCCGTTACATATATTCTTATATTTGCAGACTGCTTGCTATTACAACAGCAACAACAACAACAACAATGGGAAAGGACTGACTGAGTCTCTGTCCCGCATGCATCTGACATCACCATCATCAGCAATGGACCAAAGATCAGGAGGATTAGAGCCATCATTTTCTTTCAACATTAACAACAACAGCAGCAATAATAACATTAAAATAAAATTACCATTGACATCACTTCAACCAGAAATCAATACTCATCTTCCAGTAGCATTGTACTGTAGTAATTGTGAAACCCAGTTAACAACATCATCACGGAAATATAAACGTATTTTGGAATTCCCAACGTGGAGCGTTGATTCGTGTGAGTTCTTCTGTCATCATGGACCAAATTTAAATGATAAATTAATTCCGGCTGTCGATGATATTTTCTATGGCTTTCATTATATTGTCCTTAATGCTGGCACAATGGCAAAGGCAATTAAAATCAAGGAAGAACATATATATTGTCGTCATTGTCTGCAATTGCTTGGCATAACAATTTTAAATGGGATGGCTAACAAATTATGGAATGAGACATTAAAGTCCAAATATGACAAGGATAAAGATCAAGATAATGATATTGATGGTACAAATGATCTACAAACTCTTTACAAAACATTATCAAAAGCGGAACAAATTAAGGAATTGATATTTCATTTGATAAATGAGGCAACATTGGATTCCTCCATCTTAGTGCAATTTACTAAAATTTGTCTCAAAACAACTTATGCAAATCGTCAACACGGCTATTTATTATTACACATATTGGAACAACGTTTGCAAGTACTCAATTGTAATCAACCATTAGCAACAAATCATCATCATTATGATAATCAGCATCATCATGAGCATCAGCATCATAATAACAATAATAGGAAGAATGACAATGATTTGTTATGTAAAAAGATACAATTAAGTTCAGGCAGATGCTGCAAGTTATTGTATAATTTAATAGATTTAAATCTTACAAAAGATACTGATTTAATAGCTCATTGGTTAAAAGATATCTCCATACTCAGCCAAGACATTTCCCCAAAGATGTTTGAGCAATTGTTAACCGAACTTGAGCAAAATACACAATTTATACCAATGTTATATCGCCAATCAGTTGACGGTAGTTTTCAGTCGAGTTATATATTCTATGATGATTAAAAATTGTATCAAGCACAGTATGAATGCAGTATGAATACCGCCACAACAATCATTTCGGCGAAGGCATTGTAAATGCAAAGATATACAAAACGCCCTACAGTGATCATGACGGAGTTTTAATAGCAATAAGTATTGTAGATTACCCTAAAAAAAAACAAAAGAAAGTCTCATGAGTGGTGACAAAATGAGTTCAATGCTAATGTTGTATTGTACATAGTAGAAGGTATGGGCATTTAGATAAATGAACTTACAATAGAACAATAATCAAAAGATATACAAATAGCGTGAAGAGTATTACGCTCGCTAATTTGTCCATGATTCATAAGAATCTATCTGTAAATAAAATCATCAGCGGCATATTAAGATTTCCCTATTACAGTAAGAACCCAAAATTAGAGTTACACAGAAGTTAATTGTTCTCTATTTACCTGATCTGTAGGACCACTAAAGAGTAAATGTTTTTCGATCACAATTGTATATAGTTAGTGTACATAATGTTTATTAGAAATAGTAAAGAAACAATTTTCAACATAAAAATAGTAATAATTTGGAAACAAAGCAACTGGCTGCTACTCTGTCTGAACAGATTCCAATACATTTCTGTTTAGTTGGCATATTGCATTCTTAGAATGAAATGGAGTCAAAAGTGCGAAGCTTCATTAACTACATTCTTTCTCTATATTCATTACCAAGTGATTTGTTAAATGAATGTATTAGTTGCTGTTTGACCTGACGCCCTGAGCTTCCCCAACTTGGTTTTTTATAATCTCAATTGATTTTTACAAAAAAGTGTTTGTCTACGCCTGCCTGCCATCATCATATGGTGCCATATACAATAAGATATACATTTTAATTGTATTCAAGTTCCAAATAACCAACAGAGGGGATGAACAGATGGAGTGGAAATTCGAAGATCCTTTGTTATATGTTGTATATACCTAAACTAGATAGTCTCAAATTCAAATACATATACTACACAGTACTTAGATATAGAAAAATTTGTTAATATTTTTAATACATATTTTATTGAATACATATACAAGTATATAATGTGTAGGTATGTATATATATAATAATAATTATAATAATTTAACTTTAATGTAGTTTATAATTTGTAAGGTTTGATTGAAACGCGTCCGCTGAACTGAACGAACTGATGCCGATGTCGTTGACTGTTCTGGAAGCGGAACCGGAAGCTCTCGCTGCCCATTTCTTCTAGTCTCTTTTTAAAGATGTAAGAAAGGATGTTATTTTTATAAAATATAGTAATTAAATAGATATAGTAGGTAAATATAGATGTACTATTATACTATGTAAATGTAAACAAATGTAATGAACGAATGATTAACAGGAGTCATAAATAATCAAAATTTTTCGATGGATTTCTGGTGTTAATGTTATTGTTTGTTGTTTATTGCATCTTGTTGGCGCTGCTTGCTTTGATTTAGATTTGCTTTGGTTTAGTTTAGTTTGATTACGATTCTACTCAGCCATTTTACGCATTTGTTTGGTTTGCTCTGACATGGCAATCTCTGCTGTATCGGCTTTATTAATGAGTGCATCTAATTTGTTCAAATGGGAAGACATTTTTTTTTGTATATCCATTTTAGCGGCACGTATCTTTTCTGTTGATATCATAGGTTGGACATCACCATTGCCTTCCTCTTGCTGCTGCTGTATTTTCTGTAAGTCATCCAATGCTATATTGAGGTCACCACAATCACCACTGCAAATACTGCCCGCTGTTGTATTACGACGACTATTATGGACGTCTGCTGCATTATGACCAGAAGCAACAGAAGCATTGCCGCTAGACTCAGGTATATCCACAGAGCCACGACTAAAGATATTCGTAAGACTGCCGCATGCTGTTTGCTTGAAACGATTCAGTTTCTGTTGTGTTGTCGATAATATGCTATTCAGTTCATCCAATTTTCCGCCCGTATTGCGTAAAGCTTCCTCCTGAGATTCGAGTAACTATGTATGTATACAATAAAATAGATAAAACATTATTCACATAATTCTGTTACTGGATGATGATTGGATTGTTATTATTACCGCTGCTTCGGCTGCCTCCTGTTCGGCTTGCTCTTGTTCTGCACGCTCAGCTCGCATTTGTTCGAACTCAGCCTGATTGGGCTTTTGTAGACCCAATAGCTCGGCGCGCATGCATTCATGTTCATAAGTACCTTCTGCCATAATATCTTTGTTACTTACAAAATTAAAACACGAAAGAAAAGAAGAATTTACAGTTATTAGTTTTCACACAATGACGATTGCACACCTCGCATTGATTTTACAATATTGACAACCAGCCAACCGAGTGGGTAACCTTTGGCGCGCAGTAATATTGTTGTACATTAGGCACACGCATGCGTCTAGCCTAGAGACCAATAACAAAAATTGTGCCACCAAGCCAAGGGGTTACAACCCAAAATGATTCATGGCGCCTAAACTACAATACAGTCAACATCGCATAGTATACACATATGTATGTAGCTACTTAGGAACATACGTCCGTCCACATACACAAATGTGTAAATCTGTGTCGAGGCCAAGGCCATTTATGTACGATGCACATCATATATGTATGTATATAAAGAAAATACATTATTCATTCAAATGTTTCAAATTCTTTCATTTCAGTGTTCGAAAATATAATTATTAACTAGCGTTTATTGTAGCTTAACAAATTCATAACTTTTTTCCACTTAATAAACAAATTTTAACAAATAGTTTTCAATCCACGAAACTCATATTCTATGAAAAGCAATTGATTTAAACTGTCTCTCCTCATTTTAAATGAAATTAAAGCATGGTATGCAAATTTGAACGAAGCAGAATCGGACGAAACAAGACTATCTTCTGATGATGATGAGGCCAATGTGTCTTTCACTCCTTTGGAAGTCAAGTGAGTCAAGCATATTTCAATCCCAATCACTTGGTGATTCGTATTGATATCCATATATCATCTTTAAATCATCAGAGGAAAAACAAAACTACAACAAATTATATGCAAAAAAAAAAAGAATTAAAAAAAAAAGCTTAAAAATCTATTAGTTTTATCCTGAAATTAAAAAAAAAAAACTATTCAAATATTTTAACAGTTCGGAAGTTCGAACTATGTATCTCAAAATTACAAATTTCTTTGTACTATGACAAATTTTTATGGTAATGGTGATGATGATTATGCATCTGCATTTTCTTTCTATTCTACTTGTAATTGTTGTCATTGTTCTAAGCTCCGCTCATAGATTTGTATATAAGATTCAGTCAATGTAATCATGGGCGGAAGAATTTCATTGACATGCAAATCTTGCATCTCGTACCATTGACCATTGGCTTTGTGTAATATATGGACACGGAAAGTGCCCTTCTTCGGTTCACCATCATGCACAATATTTGCTATTAAATTGTATTTGTTGTGATTGTTGGGACTTTGTTGACCATTATGTCGCATACCGAGGATATCACCAAAATCAACATTTCTGAAAATTGTGAATAACGGATTAAAATTCATTTTTATACAGAGAATAAAAAATTAATTGGAAAGTAACCTACTTGATGGGAAAATTGACAATTGTTGGATTCTTTTCCAAAAAGAATGTATTCTTTGTGAAACGTTTAATGTATAAAATGATATAATGTGGCAGTCGTGTAATCTGGAAACGTTTCAAATAATTATCCTTGTATGTATTGTATTCCTTTTCCGAAGCACCATTGAATTTGGATAGTAGTTGATAGAGATTTACTTGTGGTATAATATTCTCTCGAAATTCATCAGTAAACAATGGTGGAGGCGGCAAATCACAAGTCAAATAAATGAAATTTGAACTTTCTTCTTTTTCTTTGTATTCTTCTGTTGTTAGAAGTTCTTGTTTTTGAGCATCATCCAAATCCACTGGGGGAATTTTCCTTGTATAGATTTTCATTTCACCCAAAAATATTTTATATAAAATCGAAGAATTTGGTTTCTTGTTGCCTTTTAGGGCGCGATGCAAAGTGTTGAGGAACCACGATAGAAAATCTATGGGATCACCTTGTTCGGTGATTTGGAAACGTTTATTTGACCATAGAACAACTGCTTGCAGCATTTCATGGGGTGAAACATGAGCTTTGAAATTACGTGGATTCCACATTTTACGCATAAGTTCACCGAAACGTTGGACTAGATTAAAGATGGAATCACCTGGTGGTCGCTTCACGTGCGCATAGCTTTGTTCGCGTAAAAAATAGTCACGCAGTGGTCCCACATGCGATAAAGCATGCAATACAACATTGCAATAATCGTTTGCTTTGATATTATTCAAGCCAACGACGCCCGGCAGATAGAGGACACCATCAATGGTACGTGATTGTTTGGGTAAAACTGTATCCAATTTGCTTATGTCCTGTTTGGTAAAAGTGGGATTAAGGACATACTTGATGTCATCCAGCGACGAGTCTATAATCTCATAATTGTCGGGCAAACAGTAGAAACGCAATGTTTGCAAATTAAGAAAGACATGATGCGATTCGGCAACGGAATGTGTATAGGCATGAGTATTTGTGCCACGTCCCTGAAAGTATTTGCCACAAACCAGACACGCATAAACATTAATACGAGTCAAAGAAATCGAGCATAGTTTTTCAAAATCAAAATCCAAAAGCGTTCGATTGATTGTATCCAGATAGGGACACAAACGGTACTTGGGATTAAAGACTGACGGTGTTTCTAATTCTGGAAAATAAAAAAAAATTTAATAATAACCGATAACTAATTACATATTTTGTTAAATACCATCATAATCATCATTCAATAAACTGATATTCTTCTTATTCTCGACCGGCATTGCATGTTTTGGCCGCTTCGCTGTCATTGTTGGACCTGTGTAAATTTTTTGTTATTCTAATTCATAATCAATGCTTTCAATTACAAACCATCAAGTTCACGACTCATTTAATGATAATTTATTTTGTTATATATTCATAAACAAAAATTGTTGGGTTTAACTCAAGCGTTCTGTGTCTGTTTGACGTGCGGTGGCATTAATTTCCAAACAGCTGATCTTATGGTTTAGCAAACACACAGTGATGCCAAGTTGCAGAAATATGTGCCCAAGAAATGTGCCCAGGTCATTTAGAAATTCTGCAAGTAATCGATAAATTTATGTATCGATAGTTACATATCAATTCAATTCACTATTTCAAAAACTAAAATTTTTTCAAACCATTCTATTGTTTTATTTTGGGTTTGAAAAACTGTCAGCTTATTAGCAACAGCACTGAAAGATGTGCTATGCTGCGAAAGTATCGTTTTTTTTTTAAGTTTTACTTTTGCTTCGCTGTGCACAAAACAACAGCACGGTAACAGCACATCTGAATTTTTTGTTTGGTTGTACTGTGCACACCGGCAGCATAGCATTGCGTTTTTATTCATTGCTATTGCTGTAGTGCCGTGCTGCATACATACGACAGCATAGAAATGTGTTGGGATTTTTCTAGGGGTTTTGTTTATTTAGGGTCCTGCCAGACTTGCTAATATTATTATTATTATTGATCCCGTTAATTGCATATTGGATTTGTATGGGTGCAAGTGAGTGGGTAACTCGTGCAATTGAAAGTATTTTGTGTTTGTATTAACGATAGCTCCGCGGAAAAATAGTGTAAACATTTGGGAATATTTTGATAACCAAAAAGAAAACGGAAAGACAATTTGTAGCCTCTATAAAATAGGATACAAAAATAATAGAACATATAACTTGAAAAGTCATTTGGCAAATATGCTTATATTGATGCAAATCTGACAAATTCGTCTAGTTCAGATATAACATCCTCATCTTTAGCAAGAAAACAAGATATTAAAGTGCAAATCAATAAAAAAATATTATTTCGAGTATACATAAGTATCTTGTTCTAGCAACCGAAGACAGTGTGCCATTTAATGTTCTTAATTTTCATAATTTGAGAAACATAATTGATCCCATTTGCGATGGATTAGGAGAGAAGCTTGGCAAGCATATTAAGTTAAACGCTACAAACTGCCAAACTACATTAAAGAAAGTGGCCGAGATTATTAGAACGAACATGAAAACGGAATTGAACAACGGGCTGATATCCTTGAAAATTGATAGCGAATCAATGCTATTGTCTTATTTTGGGAATGGTGGAACTAAAGGGCATTGGAGGAAGCACCACAAATAATCTTGCTGCAGAAATTTTAGAAATATTTAAAAAAGGAATGTTCCTCACCTATATAAGCAGACTATTGAGGTGAAACTGCTGCACAAAATGTTAGGACTAAAGTTTTAGGTTTTAGATTTAAAATAATTACTAGAGTTGTGTTCTATAATATTATTCATTTATCATATTATAATTAATCATTTAAATAATTGATTTATATGACATATAACAGCAAAGTCTCAGAGACATGTACACAAATTAATATACGAGATCGGCGTCGTGTAGGGCACACACAAATGAAAAGCATAAAGAAATTCGCTCACCCATGAGCAAATATGCAACTGTAGTAATTGCTGGTGTGTTGTTGTTGATAAGTTGTGCACAAAACAAAACAACAGCAACGACCTGCACTTCACTTCTCGACAAACGCAAATTGAGAAAGAGAGCTATGTTGTATGTTCACTCGCAACAACAACAACGATGACACACACACGAAGAGAGAGAGTTGGAAAAGTATGTTCGGTCACTTGTTCGTACGCTCTTCGTAAAAACACACATCAGTAAAGCATTTTTTATCTCTCTCTTACTCATGCAAAAACATAAATTCTCTACGCTGCAGACGAACAAGCCAATCTCCAATGTGTATCCCCCCACACGTCTCTGCACCGCATAATCACATTTGATTACTGTAACGCATTTTTTGGACTTACACTTCGCTAAAGAAGTTTCACTTAAACAAGAAGACAGGGTAACTATATAAGCTTATATTTTGTATAGAACGAAAATAGTTACCTTTCATAAATTTGGATGATAAAATAGGAACACAGTTTAACAATATTAGGTTATATTGTATTTTGTACAGAACGAAAATAATTACCTTGTGTTCTTATTTTGTCAGTTGGTTTTCATAAATGCAATTTCAATATAAAGCAAAGCAACAATAGTTTAGTATTGCATGTGTGTTGTTGTTGATATGTTGTGCACAAAACCAAACAACAACATTAACAACAACAACGACACAAGCAGAGTCATAGTCTTTGGTTGTTGTTGTTATATTGTACACAAAACCAAACAGCAGTAACAACAACACCAACAAAGCATCAACAACACAAGCAAAGTTATAGCCTTAGGTTTTACGTACGACGATCAGTGAGAGACCCGCGCGCTTCTCTTCTCCACAGACGTTCTCTCGGTCATTCGGCCACTTGTTCGTACGTTCTTTCGTAAAGTAAACACACATATTCATTTTGATTTTCGTCACATTACATTTTCAGATTTTTCGGATTTACTCCCCTTCGGTAAAGAAGTTTCACTTCAAAAATATGACATTCACCTTAATCATATCGTCTTAATCACTTCCGATAATGGAGCAAATATGATTGACGCTACCAAAATTTTATCAAATTACAGTATGATCGACGAAAACGAACTGGTTGAAGAAGATCTAAACAACACATATTTGAATAATATTCAGAATCTTGAAAATCCATCAAACCTTCGCGTTGAGCATATTCAAATTTGCAGATGTGCAGCCCACACTGCTCAACTTTGCGCACTTAATGTCACTAAAGAACCGGAAATCAAGGAATTATAATTAAGTTGCAGGAATTTACATTGTGGAAATTTGTATGCTCAATGGTTAAGTGTAATATGGTTATCAACAAAATAGTCGAAACTCATGGAAGCAAAGATGTGATACAAAAAATTGGAAAAAAGTGTATAAAAGTGGCTTTAAAGATGAAGGAGAAGAAATGCTAAATATAATCGCCGGGTTGTACTAGCACCAATAGGGGCGGACGGGCTTTTGCATCGCTGGATATGGCCCTACTAAACTGGAACAACTCAATCACGTTTGACAATGGGAGAGGCACATTGATTGCCGATGCTATCAAATGGGAGGTTGCATATGTCTACACCCATAGTGATCACCTTGCAATACAATTTTGTGTTTCCCCTCAGGCAAGGTTCACATGTCATGATTGAGATTGAAGAAGCGGGCCCTGGGTATAGCTTGGAAGACTTCGAAGCTGGATAAGAAAACTTTGGACTTATATATCTCCAAGTTTGAAATAGCGTCTGGTAATGTGAGTCAGCAATCACGTCAACTTATGCAGGACCTCACAAGGATGTGCGATGGCTCTATGCCTTGGAAGACAAGAAGCAATTGCAGGAAACCTAACTTCTAGTGGACTGATGAAATTGAGGAACTTGTTTCATCAACTACCAGTACAGCAGAAGAAGGTATCCTGCCTCTCACGACACTCTTCTATGCCTCGAAGAGTTTTGGCAAAAGAAGTCCCTACTCAGCAAGATCGGCAGGAGCAAGCAAAATGCCTTTTACAGATTGATAGAAGTGGCTCAGATTTCTTGGGACAGCGCTTACAAAATTGTATTGCGCAAATTCAAAGGTCTCGGTCTCTTCCTCTGCCTCTTTAACGGACAAAGTAGTGGCCGCCCTCTTCCCACCAAGAGAATACTTCGACCACTGGAGGTTGCAGATGAGGATATGCCCACTATCACTGCTCTTGAGCTAGAACCGGCTTTGAGAAGGGTGAAGGTGCTGGAAGAATCAACGGCTGGTTCTCATCCCGAAAAGAAATCTGCCCCTAGAATTGCCATCGCCTTACAGGCCCCTGTGTCGGACTGCAGCAGTACATGGAGTCGCCAAATGGTCTGCCTGCACTGCTTCAGGCTGAGAAGGGGTACTGTAGGAGCAATCCAGGAGGTCTATGACATTGCAAATTAGGCCCTAAATGGCACTAGATGACTTGGCGTTGACAAAAAATACTGCGCAATTGTCACGCTTGACGTAAAGAATGCCTTCAACTTTGCTGATTGGAGCTGCATCAAAAATGAGCTCAGCAACTGGACATACCCTATTACCTAATCCGGATGGTGGTGTCCTACTTCAGTGAGAGAACCCTGGCCTGCGACGCGGATGAAGGCACTAGGATATTTGACATTACTGGAGGTGTCCCACAAAATTCGGTACTGGGTCCAATTCTGTCGGATGTCGTGTATGATGGCATTCTGTGGATTTGTAAACCCAATAGGATCGAGATCTTCGGGTATGCAGATGACATTGCTATATTTGTGGTAGCAAAGACTTTAAGTGAGGTCGCATCCAAAGCAGAGATAACTGTTGCAGCGTCGAGGAGTTGGCTTACACAGAATTACCTTAGTCTGGCGGAAAATAAGACCGAGCTGGTTCTTATGAGCTCCAGGATTCGTGACCGAATGATGCTTTGGTAATAACAACGGGTGCCTAGCATCATAATCCAAATAAGAGTTTTGCAGCCGCCCGCCGACCCGAATTAGACCTTTTGAACCAATGATAGGATTAAGCGATAACAGCTTGTTTTTAGAAGAGAGCTCCTTTTTAAGTTTAAGCGCACTGTATTCATCCGCGAAGTACATCTGCTGAATACGTCTGATGTGTGACGCTTCTGATGTCATTAATAGTCATCATAATAGGGATCCTTTAGAGCGAGGCACATCCTTGTACTTCAGCATTAAAAATCGGTGAACGTAAGCAAATACCCGCTGCAACTTTCCAAATGAGTTTTGAAATTTGCAACAGAAAGATAAGTCAAGCTGTACTGATGAGACAAATGTTTTATGGCGACGTTCTGGAAGCTCCACAAGATCTTGTACAATCATAGGCCAATCATCACTGCTGGCGTGTATAAAAGATGGCCCTTCGTACCAGAGATTGAATTCTAATTCATACCCATCGTTCGCTCTTGAATCTGAGAAACTCTATTGCATACAAAAGTGTTAAAGTTTTATGATGAATCACGTATCCATGCTAGTGCTATTGTTGAATCTGACCAACAATGAAAATTGCATTCAAACGATATATTTTGAGCAATATTGAAAACAAGTTCAGATAGTAACTGAGCTACGCAACGCTCTAGCCTTGGAATCGTTAACGTCTTTAAAGATGCAACTCTGGATTTAGAACATAGTATGTAAGTGTGATGAAGATCATGAAGCTCAGAACGGACATAAACACAAGCGCCATACGCGGCCATACTTGCGTCACAAAATGCATGAATTTGAAAAGCAGCTTGAGAAATCATATCAAAGCGAGTAAATCTGAGACTGGTGGTGATGCTGTCACCTCCCGTTATGAGGTCATCGACGTAGAAATCTCTGCGTATAATTTTGGCAGCTAGTGGAAATTCCCCTTCCTAGTCATAGGAAAGTTGATGCATGGTTCGAATAGCCAAGAATGCTACTGGTCTTCATTTGTAAGTGACTGTGTTCAAAGTGTATACCTTCACACCCTCAGCAGTATAATTGCGCCACAAGATGCATTGAAGGTATTCGTCTTGGTGCGTTATGCGAAAGCAGCGATTCATTTTGCACATTCCACACAAGGCAACCTTGAATAATCTGAAACGAAAAAGAGTGTTGAAAATCTTTGATTGTATAGATGGGCCTGCAAACAATAAATCGTTTAAAGATAAGCCAGATGCAGATTTTGCAGAACCGTCAAATACAACGCGTAATTTGGTTGTAGTGCTGTTGAGCTGTATGAGTCCCTAAGAGAATTAAAGCTGGACCTAGCAGGAAGACGAAAAGAATATTGGCCAGAATGCAGGCAGGTGTAGCCCTGTCGAAACATTTTTTCACAGAGTGCGTTCACATCACATATAAAATAAGAAATTAAATTCCGGGGCTGCACTATGTCCATAGGTTATTTGGAATTTAACTAATGAGTCTGAATTTCCAGCAATTTGCATTCCAGATGGCTGTACTATGTGCATTTAATTCCTGGAATATTACAAATTACTGGCAGGGAATAAGAGAAGGAAGCCAGAGCATGTTGTGCTTCCTTCCGCATTCATTTTCAGACTGAATCAGATCAACTGATATTTCACCTGTTCCACCACGCTGTCATAAACAATATAAGCAGCGACTGCGCTGACGAGGTATCGCTTATTTTCAAGCGCAACTGCAATTACGCTTATCTTCAAACGCTACTGCACTACCGCTTGTTTTCAATGCCGCTACCCAGGTGCGGAGAAGTAGATGTTAACTTATACAAGTCGAAGATCTACAGGAACTATCAATCTCCCAAAATTTATTAACTATTTCTGACAAGTCATTACCATCCTCTTTGAAGTCTGCATGATCGGATGATACTTGCAATGATGAAAAATTCATTCTTTGATTTGTCAAACATACAACCCAACCGTGTCTTGATTTTTGTAAGGTTTGCAAATGATCCGCCATACGAATTTTATAAAATAATGGATCAGCAGAATTTAAATCAAAATGCGGCTGATAATCAATTATACATAGTTTGAGTTACGACAGGAGTAAAAGAAGCATGATTGCATGCGTCTTGAGATTGTCAGATGAAAGGGTAGATCCCCCTATGCCGGATATGAATATGTTTGAACGGTATGGTTTTAATTGCAATTGATTAACAAAACGAGAAGTAACAAATTTTAATTATGATGCAGAATCGAGCAATGCACGACAGGGTACGAAGAACCCGGAACGGCTTTTGATTATACTATGGCCGTTGCAAGCAGCATGTAATCGACTTGTTTGACTTTTAAATCAGCAGGTGGAGAGTCGGGCACACGTTGAAATAAGCGCAGATGAAGGTTGAACTTGAGTAGCGGTTGTCGTGTCGGTATATCGTGTCATCGCATCAATATGAAGCAAAGATTTAAGTTTGGCCTTACAATATTTGCAATGTCCTGACGTGCACTGATGTAGAATATGCCCATTGCGGAGGCAATTTAAGCAAATTTGCATTCTTATCACTTATTTACATATTTACGGATAAATTTGAGAATTTTGAACATTTTGAAATGTAGTGGTCATTACTATTGCAAAAAGCACATGATCGATAGGATGAGACAATAAAAGTGTGGCTAGTATTGTTATTCAAAGTTTTTCCCACCTGATGACTAGGAGTTTGTTTTACCATAGCACATTCCACATTCTCCATCATCCGACATCTTCTCTCTAGAAATGACATGTCTGACCACCTATACTCAGAGAAAAAAAGCAACTTAAAAATAAGTATGTTCATAGTTAATTTAAGTTTGCAGCACTATTGCTGATTTCATAGCAGTTTTAACTATTTTACACTTTGATTGGACTATGAAAAACACTAGTATACTTATATAACTATGAAACATATTTAATTTAACTGGTGAAATATCTTTTTTAGAATATGCCTTATTTAATTTAAAGTTGAAAAATATTTAATATTTAATAAATATTGACATATTAAAAATAAAAATAAATATGTTTCATAACTTGATTTAAGTATTTTCATAGTTACTTTAATTATGGTAGAATCTTAAATTGAAATGTTTTACACATTAAATCAAATAGGTGCTCACTTCATTTATATAAAAGATAGTAGAAATACTTAAAGTGTGCATTACTTAAGTATGTAAAGGGTTTTCCAATAAGAGGTGTTATTTTGAGCTGCTGGGACAAGTTAGTGATGTGAAGAATAAAACCCGTGCACGTCGCTCAAGAACAACTGAGAATATTGCTGCTGTAGCCCAAAGTGTTGAAAAAAACCCAAGTTTGTCCATTCCTCATCGTTCTTTGGAATTGGGCATTCCACAAATGTCATTACACCGTATTTTGCATAAAGACTTGGGTCTTAAGGCTTATAAAATTCAGTTAACACAAGAACTCAAGCCGGCCGATCATCAACAACGTCGTGTCTTTGCTGATTGGGTCCTTGAAATGCATAGAAATGAGCAAAATTGTCACATCTGGGGCTCGGAAAACCCAAGACTTATTGTTGAAAAGCCTCTCCATCCTCAACGTGTGACTGTTTGGTGCGGTTTATTGTCCGGCGGGGTCATTGGACCTTACTTTTTCGAAAATGAGGCTGGAGCAACAGTTACGGTGAATGGATTGCGCTATCGAGAGATGATTAATGATTTTTATGGCCAGAATTGAATGGTATTGATCTGGACAACATTTACTTTCAAAAAGATGGCGCTACGTGCCACACAAGCAACGAAACCATTGATCTTTTAAGGGAAAAGTTTCTAGACCGTGTTATCTCTCGAAGAGGTGATCACAATTGGCCACCGAGATCTTGTATTTAACACCTTGCGACTTCTTCCTTTGGGGCCACGCAAAAGATAAGGTCTACGCCAATAGCCCAGCGTCCATTCAAGACCTCAAAGATGGAATTTGTCAGGCTATCGATGACATAGGGCAGCCACTTTGCGATTAGGTTATGGAAAATTTCATGAAAAGGATATGGTCCTGTAAGCATGGTCGTGGTGGCCATTTGGCTGATGCTGTTTTTCATTATTAACGGCATGCCTTCCTCTTTATAATGAAATAAACATTCGATCATTTATCTCAAACACCTCTTATTGGAAAGCCCTGTACTATGTAAGTATGAATGCACACATTGACAGTTATGAAGTGTAATTTTTTCGGATTTCATATTCTATTTCTTTTCTGCTTTGTGCTCGTGATTAGCCTAACTAAGTATATGAGAGCGTAAAAAGTTAATCGCGAAAAAACGTGTTAAAGTGCAGTTTTGTGAAATAAAACTTAAAAAATAAAAATTAGTAATAAAATAAAATTAACAACATTAATAATAAATACATATATGTATGTATGTGGCAAGTAGGTGAAGTGTATATGGAGTCTGTGTGTAAGTTAGCATAGTGGTTTAATAAAATATAAATAATATATACTTATATGCATGATTGTGGTTTTTTGAAAATAAAAATGTGTTTGCTCTTTTTTTTTTAAAAAAAAATTTATGTATGTATGTACTTACAACCAGTGCACAGTGGTCCGGCGTCCGGACAAAATTCAATTTTTCAACATTTTGAAATAAAAATTGATAATGCAGATGTTTTCTTAAATATTCAAGGCAGATTTCCTGAAAATATTACTTAATTTAAAAAATTTTTCATTGTAGTTTTTTGACTTTAAACATGAAATTGTATGCAAATCGTACTTCATACAAGAGTATGGTACTCTCTGGGGTCGTGAAAAATGTAAAAATGAACTCACCAGCTAATTACGGAAGTAAAAATGTATTTATAGTATTGAATGAATTTAAAATTTGCTAAAACTAAGGTCAGACATCACAGACCACATAAAGTATATATATTTGTGATCAGCTCGATGAAAAGAGTTGATTTAGCCATATCCGTCTGTCCGTCTGTTCGCAAAACTAGTCCCTCAGGTTTTGAGCTAGAGAGCTTAAATTTTGTACATAGGTTTTACCAAACGCTGAACATTTGTCGGATTCAGCCGAATCGGACCACTAGGGGGGCACCTCCCATACAAACCCCCATTTAAATTATTGTTCTTATTTTGACTTATTGAACTGATATTTGGACACTATAAGTTTCTGTTCCGTATCCATCATTTCATGATCCTAGCGTTACCCCTGTACATCCCATACAAACTCACATTTAATGACAAACTTATAAAGAGTATAAGTACAATAAAAATACAATGATACTCAAACTGTAACAGAGAGAATATTGTGATACTAAAAAAGGAAGGTTGGATGCAACCCGGAGGAGCGTGAAGCGTTTTACATCTTTGGCATAGCCAATGATAGCCTTCTTTCTGGTTTTAAAGTAAAAAAAGCTAGATTGGCGGTAAAGAAAAAAATCTGAAAAAAAAGCTGTTTTTTGTATTGTATTATTTATTTGTTTTCCTTTATATTAGGTCAATTATTTCATCGATTTCATCAATCTCATCATTGGAATTGTTGTAGGTGTCATTACTGCCTACCATGTTTAAATATTTCGGTGGTAAAATCCGTATTATATAACGATATTTTTATTCATAATTTGCTTTTAATTGCCTTATCTTATACATAAAATAGCATTTAGTGTGACTATTTTCATTCGATTTCTCAACTTCGATTTTATAATGTTGACCTGACTGAATACTCTCTCAACTTCAGCATTCGACCAAGGTAGTAAAAACATTTCTATAGCGAAAGAGGCCAGATCTTTAAATCGGTTATTTCCCCCGGAATCTTTATACTCGGAAACCTCAACCCAAAATTTAACTGTATCTTCCTTGTGTTCCCAATTCACCAAGTGAATATTGTTATATTGGTTGGTTGGTTGGTAGGTTTCCGTGGCTGACCAGTATAGTCCACTACGAGCAACAATTAGCACTAGAGTGCCGTTTTAAAACCACTTCCTCGCGGAACGCAATTAGTGTTACTAAGTGACCTTTTTTGTTGTAGCTAGGCCAGGTAGCACGTGCCACTCTCCAAGATTCAAGATCTTTCCACCGCCTATTTGCCAGCCGACGGAAATACAGGAAGTTTCTGCTCTTGACGACCGCCAGGGGAATTGGGATCTGTTCCGCTAACGATAAATCAAGAGAAGCGCCAAAACGAGCCAGTTCGTCAGCCTTCTCTTTTTCGGGAACCCATAAGAGAGTTATATCAGCTTGACGACTGAGCTCGCTTATCGTCGACCTGCATTCCTTAACGAGCTTGGACTTCACAGTGGTGGATTGCAGTGCTTTAAGTGCCGCCTGACTATCAACGAAGATAGCTATCTTACGACCTTCTGGTAAGTTATTTCTTGCCAGCCGACATGCCTCTCTAATGGATAGGACCTCTGCCTGAAAGACTGTGGCCTCGTCTGTTTTTGATGTGGAGGTCAATTGGAAGAAGATATGGCAGTACGTTCAGTGCTGCCGTGGGACACGTACGCATGGCTACTATAATTCCTAGTTTGTGAACTACATAACTCTTTCCTAGAGCTGGCCACCAAACAATTACACCGTATGTAAGTATCGGACTATCACTGTGTACATCCATGCTGTTATGCCAGGACGTAGGCCCCATCTCTTGCCAAGCAATCTCTTGCAAGAGTAAAAGGTCACAGAGGCCTTCCTAGCGCGTGAGCTCTCCACTTTAAAAAACTGAAAATCTAGACTCTATAAAAAATTTAAAATCTCTGGATCTTCCTGTGATTTTGATAGATTTTGTGTGGCACGTTATAAGTTTTTCTCTCTTAATTCCCTTTGCTACAACACTTATCTTATCCGTTGTAGGTTGCAATTTTCAAGTGATCCCAAGCGGTTTTATAATTTTGTTAATGCTAAGCGCAAATCGGCTTTATTTCCTTCTTCTTTTTTCTTAGATAATTTGCATGCATCAAATGATCCTGAGATATCTGACTTATTCGGAAAGTTTTTCCAAACGACCTTTTCTTCAGCAACATTTTTTGGTACTTCCTACTCTTATCATGTTAACACAATTAACAATTTCAGAACCCCTGAACTTGATGAGGTGAATATTCTTCATAATCTAAGATCCCAGAAATTTTCTTATTCTCCTGGTCCAGATAATGTCCCTAGTTGTGTCCTTATACGGTGTGCAAACTCCCTATGGGCCGTTATTTAAGCTTTTTAGCTTATCACTACAGGTATCTCCATTTCCGCCTATTTGGAAGGAATCTTTCATTATTCCTCTCCATAAAAAAGGTAATAAATCTGATATCTCAAATTATATGGGCATATCTAAACTGTCCGCTATACCAAAATTGTTTGAAAAGGTCTTCATAACGAATTTGCAACATTTCTGTAAAGCAGTTATTTCTCCATCACAGCATGGATTTGTAAAATGCAGGTCCGCAACCACTAACCTCCTTCAGTTTACTTCATTTATTAATCAAGGTTTCGTCATTAGGTCACAAACTGATGTTATTTACACTTTACTAAAGCCTTTGACTCAGTTAATCATGAACTTCTTTTGCAAGTATAAGCTAAATATTATGAGCTTTCCGAATAATCTTCTAAGTTGGATTACATCCTACTTAAAAAATCGTTCTCAAAGAGTGTTGTTAACTTTTCTTTTTCAGATATTGTCTACGTAACTTCTGGGGTTCCTCAAAGTAGTCATCTAGGACCTCTTCAATTCAATTTATTTATTTATGATCTGCCTATCTCCATCTCACACTCTCGTGTGCTCATGTACGCTGATGATGTAAAATTGTGCCTTTCAGTTAATGATGGCGCCTCTCATCTTAAACTTCAAGAGGATATTGATTCTTTACGTACTTGGTGCTTGACAAATTATTTAGATCTAAATATTTCTAAATGTAAGCTCATGACATATCATCGATGTAAGCCTCATTTGTTTACTTACAAGATTGAGCAAGTCTCTACGTTTAATGACCTCGGTGTCTTGTTTGATCCTAAGTAGTGTTTTAACCAGCACGTCTCTTCTATTGTAAACAAAGCGAAGGGTGTTTTTGGTTTCATCAAACGCTGGTCTATTGAATTTAATGACCCTTATACCACTAAGATTCTTTTTTGTCTTGTGCGTCCAATTCTCGAGTATTGCTCTTGTATTTGGTCACCGCAATATTTAAAGTATCAAGATCGAATCGAGTCTGTTCAGAAACAATTCCTTCTGTTTGCTCTTCGTGGCCTCAACTGGAATCCTAATTCCCGGTTGCCATCTTACCCTGATAGACTCCTACTTATCAGTCTTCCGTCTTTGGCGCATCGTAGAATTGCTCTAAGGATTTCCCTTTTCATAAGCTCTAACTTTGCCTCACATGATCCATTTCGTGTATTATGTGATAATTATAACAAAATTTACCACATCCTTTCTCCTGAGATTTCGCCCACCGCTATCAACGCTCTGGTCTTGCAACACCTACGATTCTCCATCCACCGTGACTGAATCTGGACGCACAATTTTGGATGGGGTGTCTAATATCTGTCTCTGACCACACATGCTGTGAATAGGGGCATAGCTAGCTATTTAGCAAATAAATTTCCCCCACCGGGTCAGAGACAGATTTACATTCTTTTTGCTTAATTTGTTGTAAGGCTTTATTTTAAGTATTTTTAATGTTCTTTGTTGACAGTATTTTGTCATAATTAAATTAAAATAAATTAAATTAAAATTAAAATAAATAAATAAATAAATAATCGGAAACATTGACTCTCTAGAGCTTTTAAATCGTTTGAACTTTTCTATCCCTAGTCGTCCTACGAGAAATTTTGTCCCTTTAGTGTTAAATAGATGCACTACTAACTTTGCCCTTCATGATCCTTTCAGAGTTTTATGCTCATATTATAATAAGTTTTATCATGTTCTCTCTCCGGAATTATCTCCGGAATCAATTAATTCTATCATTCTTCGTTGCCTACGGGATTCTTGACCTCACTGGCTGGATGCACTGGATTTTGCTGATCAGCTGTACCGTCTGTGTTGCTTATGTGTCTCTGACCACACATGGCTGTGACTAGGGGCATAGCTTGCTAGTGTTGCAAATAAACTTCACCCAACGGGTCAGAGGCTGCTGTTGAATGTTATTTATTATTTTAAATTTAATTCCGTTTTGTATCTCTGTCTTATAATTAATTTATTTATATTGTTATTTACATTTCAATTTTATATTTTTTATCTCATTATTATGTGTAATTGTTTGATTTTAAATCTATTGTTTTTTTATTTTTAGGCTGACAGTTTTTTGTCATTAAATAAATAAATAAAATTCTATATTGGATTTCCAATTGAGTTTTGCATCCAGCATAACTCCCAAGTACTTGGCTTTATTAGAAAGTTGAAGCTGTTGTCCATTCAGAGGAAGAAGAGGTAAAGCCGGTATTTTCGTCTTCGTTGTAAAAAGCATCAGTCCTGTCTTGCTCGGATTAACGCTTAGACCACATCCTGTAGCCCACTTTAACAGTTTCCTTAGAGCTCTCTGCATGATACCATGATCACAACGTCGTCCGCATACGCGACTACCCTTGCCCACGTCTTCTCTAATACATTGAGGATGTTGTCTATGACTAACAGCAACAGCATTAGAGATATTACCCCGCCCTGTGGTGTCCCTCTACTGACATATCTAGTTAAAGTCGAGTTTCCTAACTCTGACTGTACTGTTCTAGTTTTTAGCATATTTACTATCCATTTTTCAATGTCTTTTTCTACGCCAATCCTAGCTAGAGAATCCTGGATAGCACTTGTGCTAACATTATTGAAATCACCCTCTATATCTAAGAAGGCTGCGAGAGAGTATTGTTTATAGTAGTTCGCCCTCTCTGCCGTACGGTCTACCTCATGCAGAGCTGTTTCTGTGGATCTACCCTTGAGGTACGCGTGTTCGCAAGTCGAGATGGGAAATTTATCAATAATGGATAGAAGATGGAGCTCCAATACCATTTCCATCATCTTCAAGAGGAACGATGTTAGGCTAATTGGCCTGAAATCTTCTGAGGACTCATGACCAATCTTCCCAGCATTTGGTATGAAGACTACCTTGACTCTTCTCCAAATCATTGGTATATGGTTAAGACGGATTACATGCCCTAAAAATCAACCTTACCCAAGGGACTACCTTGTCCTGTAGCTTCTGTATCATTATTGGAAGTATTCCATCAATGCCAGGCGATTTATGGAGTGAAAACGTGCGTGATCTTGTGGTCTGTAAAGATCGAATCAACGTCTTGTGAAGATTACCGTAACCGTACGGGTACTTCTGAATCGGTAGTCACATCTTTATAGTCAGGGAAGTGTGTTTTAAGTAGGAGGTCAAGTGTCTCAGCAGATGATTCTGTCCATGTTCCATCTTACTTTTTCAAGAAAGAAGGGTTTACATGTTCCTTGGACAGAGCCTTTCGTAGTCTTGCTGAGACAGAAGTAGACTCGATCGACTAACAAAATTCCTTCCAGCCATTATTCTTGAGACAGTCTTTGTATACTTCCCAGCTGTTATTCCTGTAACACTGGTTAAAGAGCTTTCTCGTTTTCTCTCTGACCTTCGAGAGCTCTTCGTTCCACCACTGTGGGAAACTTTTATGGCTCCTTCTAATTGAACAGGATAACTTGTAAGCTTTGCTGAAAGCTTCCTCAAGATATTTAACCCTCCTTTCAATATCGTCCCCGGAGTCAATATTCGAGTGTGTAAAGGTGTTCAGTTTCGATTTAGTTACCCTTGTAAAAAATCTCATTTTATATTGCGTGGGTTTCTAAATGGAACAAAATTCATTGTCTTTAAATTCAGATTGTAGAGTATCCAACTATGATCCAAAAAGGATCTTTTGTTGGACACCCTCCAGTTTTCAACCTGAACCTCTGAATTTTCGGACAAAAGAGTTATGTCTAGTACCTCTTCCCATCCCGGGAAGTCGGCTGTACTTACTACGGAATGTAAAGGTTGGTGTGTTTCCTCTATTGCAAAGTAATACATTGGAACTACTAATTAAATTAAAAAGCGACTCTCCCCTTTCATTGACCTCGGTGCTTCCCCATAACGTAAGGTGTGCATCGTCGCATCCTAGAAGTAGGGGAGTATTGCTGGCTGTCACACTGGCAGTCAACGGCGCAACCTCGTCTGGAGGTGCCTCCTTGTTGTGCGCCATGTATGCGGATGCTATAACAACAACACTTCGATTTTTACGGCTGTTAAATCACCTGTGCAGAATTGAGGAAAAAGGAAAGCGTTTACATTGTTTTTCACTAAGATACATATTATTGGCTTGTCACATACCTTAGCGTATAGTAGTTTGTACTTTGTATTCCTAAACCCCAGAATGTCTGTACCTCTTAACCAGGGCTCTTGGACGATGCAGATGTCAACATCCTCCTCACCTAGGAGGACGGCAATTATCCGAGGCATTCTTAGAATGCTTAAGGTTAATTTGCATGACCTTCAGCATCGGAAGTGTGTTTAGTTGACGTGCTTGTTACTTCGTCCTGAAGCATTAGGTCATCCATCAGCTTGTTTGCGGCCTGCAAATCATCTGCTTCCTCGTCCGATGACCGGAAAATTTTTAGTTCGGCGTACCTTACGCCGAACCGCATTTTATGATCAGTTTTCTTTAACTCCTTAACAGAATCCTCGTTAATGGAGAGGAGTAGAGACATACTGCTCTTTTGTTGGCCTTCGTCCTTGATGACAATCCAGTCATTCATTGGCATGGTGGGAATCTGCCGCTGCAGAAGCTGTAGCTGCGAGCTCTCGGCCGCCTTGGGATGTACCGAGATGGGACAAGCTTAAGTCTTAAGCCCTCCCAAGCATTGCTTATTTTAGCAATGCATTTGCCCAGGAACTCCAAAGACGGACGATCGTCACATTTGATCACCCTGCAGCCAAGGAAAACCGCAGAAGAGTCGAGTCCTGGTGGAGATGCACACAGATCAGAGAGGAGGTGATCCATCACCAACTCAGTTAACGTGGGCCATTTGTAACTTCATCAACGAGTGCCACCGTATGCCCATCCCGAGCGACGTCGCTGAAAAGCCTCTTGGCACTTGTTGAGGGACCTTCTTTGTCTGTTGTTTTGGCAACCTTACTCTTCTTAGTAATAGTATTTGTAATGATCTAGAGAGGTAAACTCAATAAAACATTGATAACGTGGCGACATCCGGAGTCCACCGTTATCAGACACACTCACGCAGTGCCATTCACCCCATAGGCACTGTTGTTATACACCCGGGATTGCGGGTTTTATCGAGTTTACCTCTCTTTATCTGCCATATTTCATTAACAGCAGGGACACTTCTAGCTGAATGTGTCTCCTCACCACGTATGGACGGTCTTGAGTACTAAGCCCCTGGCTCGTTTACCCAGAAGCCTTTGAGGCTATTGATCAATTTTGGTTTGTTGATAAGGGAAGTGGGAAGGTCGCGGGGTAGTCGTGTATCAATGCTGTTGATCGTGATCAAGGTGAAAATTCAGCTGCTGTGGGTTACAAAATTGGTCAAGTAGTTGCCATCGTCTGCAGCGTGGAGAATATATGTTTGTGTATTTTACGAAAAGCGTACGTACAAGTGATCGTATTGCCGACCACCAGCCGACAACATTTTCGCACTCTTCGTGTGTGTGTCGTCGTTGTTGTTGTCTTCTTGGTGTTGTGTTAACGTCCGCCTGCTTGTAAGCTGCGGTCGTCTATTGCGTGGTAGTTGCTAATATCAACAATAAGACATACCAATGCAACTATAGCATCAACGAAGGACAAATACCTCACTCTTATTATTTTGTTTTTGTTTGAATGTAAAAATGTGATGTGTACAAACATACACTAAGCCAGAGGTGGTGAAACATTGCTTAAGGAAGAGCAAATAGAAACGAAAAATGTTTTATATACACTGAAAAAAAAATTATATATACAAATTTCTTTTAATTCTTCCACGAACCTTACAATAAATTGTCTAAATTTATGTGAACGTTAGTTATAGGCAATTTTAATAAAGCTTCCAAATGTTCGTTGCTTATTCTAGATCTGTGTTTTCACAGATATACTAATGTGCTACCAAACATGGAGTACAAATTCTATTTATGCTAAATCAAACAACTAAGATCTTATAAAAGAAAAATCCTCTCTTTCTTTCTTTCATTATAATTAAAAAAAGTCTTGCAATTTAAAACAAATCGCGATATCTCTAAGTGTTTCTTAATGAGAAGCTGCAAATTGTTTTCCTATCAAATCTTACGGCAAAAAACAACAAAATCTACGTTGTTGCGAATGTGTATAAAACAATATGCAGAGAAGAAGGCTATGACTAATAGTTTTACAAAAACAAATAAGCATGATGAGGATATGACTTGAGCATATTCATTTTTGTTTATTAGCCCAAGCAGGCTTAGTTCTTCGATTTGTTAGTTTGCTTGTAAGCATTTCATAAGCACAAGACTGGTGAAAACATACATATATATTTGCGTTATGGAGAAGGGAAGTGCGTGGCTAGTTGTTGTTGCTTGGTTTTGTGCAGAACTTATCAACAGCAACGCACCCACGATTACTACAATTGCATTTTCGCTCTTCTCTTCAATCATTTATGCTCATGGGGTGTGTGCTCTACATGATGCCGATCTCGCATATTTATTTTTGTGCATGTCGCTGATACTTTGCTGTTATACATATGTCATATAAATCAATACGTTATTTAACCCAATTATAATATGCTATAATGAAATATGTAAATGGATAATATTATAGAACACAATTCTAGTAATTATTTTAAAACTAAAACTTAAGTCCTAACATTTTGAGCAGCAACACTCCAATAGTGTGCTTATATAGGTGAGGCACATTATTTTTTTTTCTTTAGTTTTGTTTTAACAAAGAATTGTGGTAAATTACAATAGAATTAAAAACTGTTGTTCAAGTTAAATCGCCATATTAATACAATACGAAAATTCTCCTTCTTCCTGTTTTTGATCAAAAGCTCCTCAAGTCAATGACCTCAAAAATAGTTGCCAACTATTGCGATCTGTAAATGCCATCCACAAAAGATCCACATTCACAAACTGCCAATTTGGTGATCTTTTTTTTAGTGCTTTTCAATATTTTGTTTTGATTATGTTATGTGTCTGTCTGCTTAATATTAGCATTTGTTCTCCTCCAACAGCAGTGGTTACATACCCTTCCGGTTGGACAACAAGACTGGCACGATCTATGTGAGTAGTCCTTTGAGAAGGGGACGCATTGCAGTATTTGTCGAGGCAAGCGATCAACCAACGAATCCCTCTGAACGTTATTTTTCGTTTGCAGTCATAACAAAAGCAAAATCTTATTTAAGTGCAATTAATTCTAGAGTTAATTCTTGTGGTTCTTTATCTATTAAGTCAAGACTTAAATTTCATTACTTTTTAATATCGTAGGAAATGGAATACCATCTTATATTGAAGAGTCTTGTTTTTTTATGAACATATTAAATATATAATGTTTAAGAAATATTAGTTGTGCCCATATATTTGAATCGAACGAATTGAACGTCTGTGAAAAATTACATTATAAAGGAAATATATATAAGAAGGATTATTACTTAGCCAACAAAGATAGTAATCCTAAATTGTTTAAAACAATATTATTATTTCATGAAGATGAAAAAGTTTACGTTGTGTGTAACGAAAACATTTTGTTCCCACTTGCAAGCGTTTGAAACTGGGAAAAAAATTTCAACAATTTTTATTAAGGAAATATCATATTCATTTGTACCAAATGATATTTTTTTTTGATTCCTTTATTAACACGTGATAGTACAATTCTTACAATTTTGATAATTTTACGCTTATATAGAGTTTAGTTTCTTTGACAACGTAACTACTAAGAAGATAATTATAAAATAGATTATTCATTAAATAGAGAACATGTTATTTTAGAGTAAGGAAAATAGGGGATACAAAAACCTTACAATTGAGAGTTTTATAATAACTTACCTAAGACTAGCACTATAGACTTAAAACTAAAAACTAGGGATCTGGACTTAATAAAGTTAATTAAGAATTAGCTAATTAAGTGCCGATCTACACTTGGAAAGTGCATTATTTGATTCCTTACATTAAAACTATTAGTAATCTGTCGAATTTTTTCGTCAATCATGGCTGTATCTGCCCTTTCGTGTAGTAGGGAAGTGGAGTAGTAAAAAGGTAGATTAAATATCATTTTTAGCAATTTATTTTGTAAGATCTGAAGTTTATTACGGTGACTTTTCGCGCAGTCACCCCAAACCTCCGAGCCGTATAACATAATTGGAACGAATATCGATTTATAAATTATAAGTTTGTTTTTTATTGAAAGTTTAGATTTCCTATTGATAAAGGGATATAGGATTCTTAGCGTCTTATTTGTTTTATCGATTGTCCTATTTATATGCAAACGAAAGGTTAGTTTGCTGTCTATATTTAAGCCAAGATATTTAATGCAGTTATCCCAACTTATTGGTTGGAAATTGAGCAGTAGGTTAGAGATGGGTAAATGGCAGGACTTACGTTTCCGGGTGAAGTATATGGCGTTGGTTTTATTGGCATTTAGCTTAATTTTCCATCTATGGAAGTATTTATCATAGATGACAAAAGCATCCTCAAGGTTTTGATGAATAACACTATGGATATTACTGGAGCAGAAGAGGGCAGTGTCGTCGGCGAAGATTAATGCATGACAATGGTTCAGAGTTGGAATGTCGTATGTGTATAGATTATAGAGCAAGGGTCCTAGCACCGAGCCCTGAGGAACACCAGCCGTTATCAATTTTCTATCTGAACTTACACCATCCATATATACACAAAAATATCTCTCAGATAGAAAACTGCGAATCATTCTTACAAGGTATAAAGGGGTACCGGTTTGCATTAGCTTGTGTATGAGGCCATTGTGCCACACAGTATCAAAAGCAGCTTGAATGTAGCAAGTGAGCAAGTAAATTTAGAGCACGTAAGGGGAGATGCTTCAGGCAGATATTAGGTATATTATCTGGACCTGGAGACTTTTTAGTTTTTAAGAAGCGAACGACATCCTTCACTTCCGCAAGGGTGATTGTTTGATTATTTGTGATCTCAGCTGTGACCAGGGTGTTCAGCGACCTATTTACTAATACCTCAGTGGTTGCATCTGAGAGTGCATCGGTGGAGTGATGCTTTTTCTCAAAGATTTCACTCAGAATTTTGGTTTTTTGTTCTCTGGTACTATGAATTAGATCATTATAACAAAAGCTTGGGACGAATAGTTTTTTGTTCTTAATTATTTTTGTTATTTTCCAGAATGATTTAGAGTTTCTGTCAAGGCGGGAAAGTTTATTGTTCCAGTTATTGTTATTAAATTCTAACAATTGTACTTTAATTTGACGATTTAGAAAGTTTAATCTGGCTTTGTATATTGGATGCCTATTTCTTATCCAGAGTCATCGCGTAATGTTACGTATTTTTATAAGCTCTACAATATTGTCAGGGATTTTGGTGTTAAATGGGAGGGTGATATAGGATTTGGGTACGGCTTGGTCGATTGCACCGCAGACGCTAGTTGTCATGAAGTCAATAATGTAGTCAATTTCCTTACTGGCGTATAGTGAATTTTCGTTCAAGGTTGGTATTATTCGGAAGCGTTGGTTTAGGATATGTCTGAATATCTTCCAATTTGCTTTTGAATATAGTAGGATCTGCTTGTTTGAACTGGTTAAGGTCGAATTCACTTTACTGATATTTGGTAAATGGTCTGATGAAAGATCGTTTTGAGCTAGCGGCTCAGTGAGAAGGGGAGGGAACTAGCTAGAAATAGGTCAAGTGTAGACGGATTAGCCTTGTAGTTTGATGGAACGTAAGTGGGGTCCCTTGAGTGTATGATACTAAATTTAACTTGCATAGCAAGTTCGTAATCAGCAATTAGCTCTGAGGCAATTCCACAGGCGATTTCTACAGTTGAAATCACCACCTAGTATGTAGCTACCATTAATTTGATGCATCTTAAGCAAGTCAGTCTTGAACATGTCCTTTTTATGTTTAGTACCGTTTGAGTAAGAGCATGAATTTGATAGGCACCTTGCTGAAGAGAAAGTAAACAGAGAAAATTTTTAAGGAGTTTCCTCTATTTATTTCCAGCTGAATGACAACGTTTTCAATTAGATGAGTATTTAAACCTACAATTTGTTTATGTTTAATCTCGCTTTTTACAATTATTGCTACTCCACCACCCATAGAACCAAAACGGTCGTTCCTGTAAACAGAGTAGCCTGGGATAAGGAAACTGTCATGAAGGGCTAGCCACGTTTCGCTTAGAAGGCAGATATGGACATGAATAGAATTTAAAAAGTGTAAAAGTTCACTTCTTTTACCTTTTACGGCACGCGCATTCCATGCCGTGATGTTAAGACTATTACTTAAATTAATATTTAGTAAATACGTACTTTACAGCTAACTGAGTTATTATATTAAACTGCTCTCTTTTGTTTGTACAGTAGCTAAGTTTGTCCATGAGTTCATTTAGCAACGAACTAATTTGATGGTGGGAGATGGTGTGTTTTTGTTGATGTTGTTGTTATTACTAGTGAGCGCTTCTTTGTAACTAATAAAGTTGTTGCTTTTATTGGAATTTGCCGTTTGGTTAGTTGTTGGATTTCTATCAAACGCACTATTGGTCACTAAATGCTTCTGCTGATGACTAATAGAAGAAGAATGGTTACTGTTACTTTTTGAGTTTTGAATGCTGGTGCTTCTTATGTTATTGTTTCTACCAACAGTGCGTTGACCTTTCTGATTCCTTATTTTTAGCATTGTTACATAAGATGCGCGGCAGGGGCAAGCGGGATCGGTTGCGGGGTGATCGCCTTTACAGTTTGCACAGCCATACGGGACAGTTTTTGTGCAAGTAGTTGTATTGTGTGAACCAGCGCAATGCTCACATGATGTTTTAACATTACACTTACTTGATCCATGTCCGAAAAGTTGGCAATTGTAGCACTGTGTGAGTTGGTTTGGTTTTGAACTCCCAGCGTACTTTTGTGTTGTTTATACAGGAGTGATGTTTACGCAGGTCTTGCTGCGTTATTGCGCCGTTTTTGAAATAAAGAACATACAACAGCAAGTTATAACCAGACCGTGTAGTTTTTTCGATACTCTTGACACCGATGCAATTTAGGCCGCGGCTAGTCAGAATATCTTTTATAGTGTCGTTGCTTTCTTTTTCCAATCCAGAGAGTATAGCTTTATAAGGCTTTGTTTGCCTAGTTTCGTGAGAGTAGAACTCAAATTTGGATTTCTTAAGCTCATTGCAGATTAAATTAAAATTTTCTGCTGAGTTTAAGAATACTTTAATGCCAATCGAAATAGACTTGACAGAGTAGTTAGCTATGGATGCTTTTTTTACTAACTCGTGTATAGCTGTTGCGGATTTCTTTAAAACCGTAACTCATCAGCAGGGTCCTTACTGTCATCATCGATGGTTTGGAGAGGGCGAAAATAATTGTTATAATTGTTGTCGTTATTGCTTAAACGCGGCATTTTTAGTCTGTCTGAAGCGCCAGATGCGCCAGACTCAAAATTTGATGCCAGTCGATTTCGCTTTATGTTTACAGATGATTATGCGGTCATTTTGAAACAAAATTATTAGCTCAATGTATGCAGCTTGTTTGGCTTTCCAATTGAAAAAATCGATTTGAAAACTAGCGGGAGTGATGTGAAACAACGATAGTAGAGACAACGTTTCTATGACAACCTCACTCTACGAAAGCTCGAGTCGAAAGTGGAAGAAACTGATTAGCCTGTTTCTGTGCCAAATCATCTTTTAGTTGATTAATTTCTCTTGAAGCTTCAATTGCCGATTAAGTTTGACCATCAATTTTCAATATAGCTTCATGAAAGCTTGCCGACTGAGCGTTTCAAAAATAAAGCCACAATTCTGATGTGGGATCTTCAAAAAAGTTTTTTAATATTTGGCGACATTTTTCTTGAGCATTGAAAGTTACATTTTTAAAACCCTTTCCATGGCAGACATAATCGCAAGTCATCTGGTTTTGCTAGAGCCCAGCATTTTTTGATATTCTGTTTCAGTTTCAGCACTTAACTCCTTTAGATCTTCAACTCGAACTGTGTCAATATAAAAAAAAGGATATATCTTTACAATAATGCATTCATAATGTACTCGAACTGTGTCAATATAAAAAAAGAATATATCTTTACAATAATGCATCCAATCTATGGGTAGGCCATCTGCAGCAGATTTTATTAGGTTGTTAATTATATCGGCTCTGCAAGCAATACCTATTAATGTTTCTCCCAGAGTTTATGGTAATTTAATTCACACATTAATAGTTCCTCGCCTAGCTGTACCCCCAAAATTGACGTTGGCATTGTCCCCACAAAATGCCACGACTTTTGGAGTCAAACTGTAATTTGATAACACTTGGACTAAATAATTGACGATGATATCAGAAGTTCCACATGGTTGGTCTTGGAGGTCTAAAATTTGTCCTTGCACACCTTTGTAAGGTTGGAAAAAGGGCACTAGAATAGAATATATTTTCTTGTTACATTAAAATGTTTTTCAACTTGTGAACTATATTATTTTAAAACGGGACAATTTTGCGTCCCGAAGCCTTATTAAGGGACACCGGGATGTAGAACCGAAAAAAGGGACGGTCCCGTTCAAAACGGGACGTATGATTACGTTAGGTATATGATGAGTTTGATTCGTTGGATTATATTCCTTTCAAACGCACTAAAAGTTCAAATTATAACACTTCAGGCGTCAAAGAATCACTCATAGAAGTTAATTCTCTTTTTATTGAATTAACCTTAACCTTATGAAAATCATGATCATTTGGCATTAGTGGCTGTTTTCGCGATACGGAAGGTTCTTGAGCCATGTGAAAATGTTATGAAAAATATTATGTATGTAGGGTGATATAGTACCTTTGAAGAGTATATTAGAAAACAGTTAAGCCGAAACCCGCACACGCGTATGTAAATGTATAACGGATTTGCTATTGCTAGCACTGTATTTATGTATTTGAATAGCGGATCAAAAATGTTATGTACAGTAAAGTAAGGAACCGCTATACTGAACAACTGCGCACTGCGTATGTACGTAATGTATGTGTGTGTGTGTCTTTGCACTTTGTTCCAAGTTTGCACACGCGAACCGAACAACAACAACAGATCACGTCGGGGTCACCAAATGTTTAGAGGAGGATATTAGTTTATATCACCTTTTCATTTATATAAAACGAAAACACCTTTGTAATTGATTTTACTAAGATAATTAACGTTTATTTATAAATTAACAGAAGTTAGAGTTTTGCGAATTGTTGTTGTTGCTTTTGAGAGCCGATGACGCGTTGAATAGCCATTCGGATCGTTTCACGTACACAAGAAGACTTACTAAAAAGTATTATTTGAAGCCTAGAGCAACTTCAACCATGCTATACTCCTGATGGAGCCGAGACACGACGTCCGTCAAAATCAACGCCTGATCGAGCGCCAACATTAAACCTTCTGCTCCCGACAGCTGTTAAGTTGTGCGAAGCATTCAACAGTTTATTGAAGGTGCTGTTAGCGTTCAAAACCATTACCTTTATGGAGTTCATTGTTGGTTACGCGCGTTGAGCTAATCCCAGATTCGGGTTTGCATGTCCAACATTTGTTTTTGCATTTTCATGAACTTTCTAAGTTGTTGCCCTGCAGTCGGGTAGGAAGGGCTTCGGATTGACAAACTTCTCGCTTTGGGGTTGATTCATGAGAGACTTGTTCGGTGGACTGCTACTTATGGACTCCTCTAACATCTTCGGCATACGAAAAGGTGCCTCTAATTGGATTAGTTGAATGTTGAGTATTGACTAAACTAGGATAACATTCGTTTTGAGGGGCTCCTGTCCTTGGTTGACTTGGGGGATTTGTGTATTAACCTTGCTCTTAGTTCTATTCATTCAAATTTGGTAGGCTCCACAGCCTTTTTAGTAGGCCGGGTGATCGAGTCCGCAGTAAGCGCATATAGACTGTAGACGGTCTTACATAGTCCTCAGATCTATGTTCTTCTCCACAGGTAACGCAAGGAGGCGTTTAACGACAATATTTGGCTGTGTGTCCAACCTGTTTTTGTTCTTATTTCCTCTTATGTGGACACGTTGCCCATTGAGGAATGTTATTTTCTTTATCTCACTTTTGTTTTCCGCTGGGAGGTTAATAAAAAAAATCCATTGGTACCTTGGTGGAGCGGTTTTAGGGCAATGGGTATGTGTTGCAACATGTCCTAACTTTGCTATCCTAGTTCTAATCTGTCATGTGAAATATTCTTCGCGGTTCTGGTCAAGCAGCTGTTGAATGGTCCTGTAAGTTCGCTGTCTTTAGCATAAATCCGCGTTATACCGACTACGGAAGTATGAGTTTCGAAATTACTTAGGTTAGTGATTTTTTTTAACATTTGTAGAAGCCGAGGCAAGTTGGTTACTCTTTGTTAAGATAAAGGTGGTGTTTTATTACCTCTCTAGATAAACCTTTAAATCTATTATTATACCATCGTCGTGTTAAATTCACAAATTAAATACATGTAAAAGAGATAGAAATTGATAGAAATGACTGCTTTCAAAGGGACTAGATGCGAACTAGTTTTGGACCAGTGATTCATATTACTGAGCTTTACTCTCGCTGCGTACTCTTCAACAGCCACACCGACAGCAAAGCAATTAATTTTTTCATTGTTATTGGTGTGCTGCCATGCTGCATATACACGACAGCACATACGACAGGATGGAAGCGGGGGTGCAACTGCAAAGTAATGTTGTTGATTGGCTTTAACCTGGCGAAGTCCAGCACTATCCTTGTGGGTACACCCCAAGTAGCTCGCAGCCTCCACGTGGCGCTTCTGGACGATGACCAATCTGAAATCCGTTAGTTGGTTAGCTGATGCGAGAAGGCGAAAAAATCCAGGCGCGACGGTTCCCAGAATGGGCTGCTTCCTGGTCAGCGTCTGTTCCCATGTCAGGGGCGGCTGTATTAGACAGAAAAACAAAAATGGAAGTACCAAAAGGTGCGACTATTACGGTGCAAGGTGTCGGAAGCCTAGTACGTCGAGATCCTATGACCGCAGTGATGCAGGAGTGGCCAACTTGGCTCCTGTATCATCGAATGCTAAAAGTTCAGACTTTTTAGCTGTCTCGGACCCTTTTAGGAAGAGCACGAAGACGCCGCGCTCCCCAATGGAGACAGAGCAGGCAACGGGTCGAACGGCGGTACCGCCAACAGTGGAAGAAGAGAGTAGCGGTGTAGACGTGCTGGAAGCAGACGGTCCTACCACTCCATTTCTACTTAGCCCCCAATCCAACAGGCGAAACGGAACCGAGGGTGGAGCTGACTCCTTCAAAAAGCTCGGTTGGAAAATTGAAGAGTTGATCGCAATGTTGGAAAATGGCAAAAGAAGATCTGTCTATCAGCCAATGAGAGATACAATCGATAGTATTAGTCGACTGTATCTCTTGGCAGTACAGGAGATAGTGGATTATGGTGAAACTACTCCAGGGGAAAAAACAAGAGAGAGGTTTGCGCAGACAACACCCAGCATATGCGGAGCTAGCGCTCGTACGTCGCCGCTGGCTTCGGGTGAACCACCCCAAAAAGGCCATCCTGGCAAAACGGGGCTCCCACCAGGTCCGCGTGTAAAGGATAAACCAACGAAGGTATTAGTGCAACCTAATCGATAAACGGGAGGAGATAGCATTGGCGTGGGGAAAAAGCAACCCACTTCAAAAGGAGGGCAAAGCGCACCTAAGGCGCCGCAGCTTGATCAATGGCAAACGGTTGGAAAACCAAAGAAGAAAAGCGTGCAGATTGCTTGGTTCAGGAAGCATATACAACCAGATGCTTTAGTTATCCATCGACATGAGGAGGGAACTTATGCTGATATCCTGAAAAGGATGAAAGCCAACCCGAATTGTGGTGGCCTTACAGAGTCGGTGCATAGGATTCGCAGAACGCAAGATGATGACCTTCTGCTAGAGCTAAAGACGAAAGGCGCGGAAACAGAAGAGCTGAGGGTTATGGTCAGTGGCACCCTAGGGCAAGATGTGTCGGTCAGATCTTTGAGCCAAAAAACGACGATAGAGGTCAGGGACATCGACGAAGTCACCACTAAGGACGAAATACGTGATGGTATATTGGAGCGGTTTAGACAAGCTGATGTTCAGAGTTTGGACGTCACTAGTCTAAGACGGTCGTATGCTGGCACCCAAACTGCAACGATCTCTTTGCAGACAAAGGCGGCGAATATACTCTTCAAGGCTGGTAAGGTGAAGATTGGATGGGTTACCTGCCGTATTGTATCAAACGTGGCATTGAAGAAGTGTTTCAAATGCTTAGAGTACGCACATATATCTCGGTCATGCAAGAATGAGGATAGGTCAAGGTGCTGCATAAGGTGTGGCATGGAGGGACACAAAGCAAAAAATTGCAGTAGTAGCCCGAGATGCATGTTGTGTGCGAAGAAAGATCCGACGATGGCAAGTCACGTGGCGGGATGCAAAACCTGCCCGGTATTTAAAGAGGCATTGAAAACCAGGAAGGTATGAAGGTAATTCAAATCAACCTGAATCACTGTCAAGCAGCGCAGGACCTTCTGCAAAGAACCATAGTGGAAGAGAAGGCAGACGTCGTTCTGGTAAGTGAGCCTTACACGAAGCGCAATGAGTCAGTTTGGTTTGAAGATACCGAAGGTGTTGCTGCAATATGGGCATGTGGTACATACGCATTCGAGGACGATGGTACCCGTGCTGCTAACTTTGTTCGCACGAAAATCGGGGGCATTCACTTCTTCAGCTGTTATGCACGCCCAAGCATGACAGCTTTAGACTTCGAACACTTTCTCCACGAAAGCCGGAGGTAGATCTCCATCGATAATCGCAGGAGACTTCAATGCCTGGTCAACGGAGTGGGGAAGCAGATCTACCAACGCAAGGGGCCAAACGCTTCTGGAAGCTGTGGCAAGTTCTGCTGAACAAAGGTTCTACGGCCACGTATAGGAAAGCGGGCAGAGAGTCAGTCATAGATATTAACTTTGCAACTAGCAGCGTAGAAACAAACACGAAGTGGGTGGTGAGTGAAGGATACACCCATAGCGATCATCAGGCCATTCTGATCGACATAAGGCGAGGTTCTAGAGTTGTGCAGCAATCTATAACTGGGCCTAGGTGGAAAGACTCATTGTGTGACAAGGAAATGTTCCTGGAAGTATTCCGAACACAAAAACTCGGCGTGGGCTCTTCCGATCAATTGGCGGACAGACTGTCAAACATGCTGTCCATAGCCTGTGACGCCGCTATGCTAATCCAGGTTAGACGCAGACCAGCATGACATTGGTGGAATGGCGAAATAGGGGAGCTACGATCGGCTTGTCTTCGCGCACGACGACTCATGCAGCGTTCGAGAAGCTGTGAAAATTTCCAAGCGGCTAGATGAATTCAGACCGGCCAGACTCGCCTTCCAAAAGGCAGTCAAGTCCAGCAAGCGGTCATGCCTTAAACAGCTTCTCGAGGAGTCTGACATAAATCCTTGGAGCACGGCGTACAGGATGGTAATGTCGAGAGTGAAAGGTTGTAGAGTACCACAAGCCACTTGTCCAGCAATGCTCGAGAACATTGTCAGAACACTGTTCTCGACAGCGACCTCAATACTTGATGAAAGGTCTGAGCAACGATTTCTGGATGGTATCCCCAGTGTTAGTTCCCAGGAACTGTCCCGAGCTTGCGATAAAATTAAGGATAGGAAGACTCCGGGTCCTGATGGAGTGCCGAATAAAGTCCTGAATGCAGCTATTTCGAGTGCTCCAAGTCTATTTATGCAGATTTTCAACCAATGCCTTCACGACGGAGTATTCCCCAGAAGATGGCGGCATCAGAAACTGGTCCTCATACCAAAGGCTGGTAAGCCACCAAACGAGGCGTCGTCGTATAGGCCGATTTGTTTGTTGGATACTGTGGGCAAAGTCTTGGAAAAGATTGTCTGCAACAGATTTGAACGAATCGTGAGCGAGAGTGGCTTTCGAAAGGGTCGCTCGACAGTTGACGCGATTAATAAAGTGGTTGGTATAGCAAGACAGGCAATACAGGGCGAAAGGTGGCTCTATGGTGATAAAGAGTACTGCGCAATCGTCACGCTAGACGTTAAGAACGCTTTTAACTCTGCTAACTGGCTGCATATTAAAGGGTCCGTCCGTAGAACGGGAGCGCCAATGTACCTTCAAAACATGATCAAGTCCTACTTGTCAGAGAGGTACTTGCACTATGATAGCGAAGATGGAAATAAAACCTACAGAGTTACTGCGGGGGTTCCTCAGGGTTCGGTGCTGGGCCCGCTCCTATGGAACCTTATGTATGACCAGGTCCTGCGGTTGCAGCTTCCTGAAAACTGCACTTCGGTAGGTTTTGCGGATGATCTGTGTCTGATAGTAACCGGCAAGGAGATAAGGAATATAGAGCAATCGGCAAACTCCGCTATTCTCGCGGTTACTGCATGGCTTAGGTCTTCGAAACTGTCCTTAGCAGAGCAGAAGACGGAGTTGGTTCTGATCACCAGTAGGAAGCGTATAGAGTTCTGCTCCGTACGAGTTGGCGATCACGAGGTACGGTCCAAGAGCGCTATAAGGTACCTAGGTGTTATGCTGGATAGCAGGCTATCGTACAAAGAGCACCTGCTGTACGTGAAGGATAAAGCTGCGAGGGTCCTGAATGCCTTATCATGGATGCTGCCAAATATCGGTGGCCCTAAGGCGGACAAGCGCCGGATATTGTCAAGGGTGGTGACATCCGTCATGCTGTACGCTGCCCCCGTTTGGGCGGAGTCGCTGAGAGCTACTACCTACTCGAAAATCCTTTCGACTACATATAGGCTGGCAGCGCTGAGAACGGTATCGGGTTTTCGAACAATCTCAGATGTAGCGGCATTGCTACTAGCGGAGATGATTCCCATAGACATATTGGCTGATGAAATGCGCAGACTCTATGAGACGTGTCATGGGCGTCCAAACAACGACGCTAGAAGGCGTGAGCGGCAAGCCTCAACTTTGCTTTGGCAGCGGAGATGGCAGAACGCTGAGAATGGTAGATGGACTTTCAGGCTCATCCCGGACATTGAAAAATGGCTGAGCAGAAAGAGCGGGGAAACCAACTACCATTTAACCCAGTTCTTGTCTGGACATGGTGGTACCTATGCAGGTTTGGGCACGACAACACACCAAGGTGCCCACTGTGTGACGAACCGGAGGACGCAGAGCACGTTATGTTCCAATGTGCTCGGTTTCCTATTCCAGAAGGATATCCGCAGGAGCCAACAAGCGCATTACAGTTCATGTTAGCAAATCCGGCCAACTGGGACTGGATCTGTGAGCGTGTGACAGCTATTCAGCTAGAGCTACGTCGTCTAGAGAGGGCTAGGCGATATATGCAGACGTTGCAGAGAGTGCCCACATACGACAACAACACAACACAATAGGTGACCTACTAAACTAGGACCGATTGACTTTTGAGCAGCAATGCTCCACCTTCCTCCCGACGTAATACAATATCTAATGACAGTTCCTGGAGGACGATAGGACGATGGGCGGGAGTGTTTAGCGGGTTAAAGTCCCGCACTCCGGTTGTAGACCGGGTAGGTTTTCGATGCTTCACTTCCGATACAAAAAAAAAAAAAAAAAACATACGACAGGATAGCATTGGTTTTTTTTTTCATTGCTGTCGCTGTGCTAGCAATTTTTCGCAGTTACAGCATAGTAACAGCAAATGAATTTGTTTTGACCTTTTTTTTATTTATTTATTCATCTATATATACTTATAAAATTGAATGTATGTATATATGTAATTCTCGTATAGATTCTGAAACTGCTGAACCCATTTTGATGAAATTTTAAGGGCATTTCTAGCATAGTCTTGAGAGTGTTTCAGTAAAGTTCGGTACGAATCGGACTTGCTTTTGCCGAGAAATTGGCAGATAATAGTTTGCATACAAATCTTACAGGCATATTTTAAAGAAAATCAAGTCACCTTTGTCAAATATAGCTTGAAATTATGTCAATATTAATACATGATTCGTCTGATTTTTCAAAAGTATTTTAAATAAATCGCAATGTACTACATTAAAAAAAAAAATAGAATGACGCACTTGCATCACGTCGGGAGCGTAGCAAAGCACGCCGGGAAGGCTAGTTTATTTATAAAGATACAACGATTTAAGTTTACAACATCAAAATATCGAGGGTGTGGTTATAGTGGTAAAAGCACTAAATATTATTTCATATATTTATTTATATAGTAAGTGTGTATAGTCGTGTATATTGTGTAGTGGTGTATGATGTATCTATGTATGTATAAAATTAAAAAGTGGAAACCAAACAACCCAACATTCAACTTAAAATTATTTAAAATTATAAAAAAAAAAAAAAATAATATTTATATAATGATAATTATAAACTTGCTAAATTGATTTGTTTGACAATTCAAAATTTTTTTAGCGTTTAAAATCGTATTTCATATGAATAGAATTATCATAAGAAGAAGGCACATAATGTAAAATATAAAAGCGCATGGTCTAAGGATCAGGTTCGAATCGAAATTAAATATTTTGTTGCAATCCCAATTACTGCAAAAGCAAAAAACAAAAAAAAAATCATTCAGAGAAATATTGTTGTATATGAAGCAAATATTTCTACAGTTCTGATTAATGGGTGTATACAATACAATTTATATATTAGTTATAAGTATATGTATGTATTAGAGATGTGCACAAACACGAAAATGTAGTCTTCATAAACATTTTAAAAAATGAGACCACCTCCCATGAAAGAAAAATTTTCTTCCTCTCACATAGATGCACTGCATTTTTATAAATACATATCTACGCTCTTTTCTTCTTGCTCTCATGTAACGTACCTGTTGCCAATATTTTATTTTTTAATTCTTTATACAAACTCCATTCAAAACAAACTGTAATCTAAAACGCATTTTATTTTTCATATTGCTATATCTTCAAAAGATAATACGATATTTTGTAAAGAATCTCGAAGTATTATTCGTTTTTCCCCTTAAACGGAATCCTGGCTAAGCCATTGTCTCACAAACAAATATCTTTGTGAGAGGGAGGGCATGTTTTACGCGTCTCTCATTGTGAGAGAGAGTGAATTTTTCTTTCATGGAAGTTACTCTCATTTTTTTAAAATGTTCATGAAGACAACTTTTTCGTGTTTGTGCACATCTGAACACGAAAAAATTACATTTAAATAAAATCAGTGCACCTTTCATGAAAGACACAACAACCAAAAATGTACGGTCGCGATCTGAAAAAAAAACTTGGCTATGCCAAAGATGTAATAATCTTCACGCTCCTCTAGGTTGCATCCAACCTTCCTTTCTTAGCATCACTATATTCTCTTTGTTACAGTTTGATTATCAACAAAGAACACAGTTTGAGTAGCACTTTTATTGTACTTTTATTCTTTAAAAGTTTGTCATTTAATTTAGGTTTGTATGGAAGATACCCTTCCTGGTTATCCTAGGATCATGAACTTTACTTGGATGATGAAAATGGATCAAAAACTTATAGTGTCCAAATTTCAGTTTGATAAGTCAAAAAACAAAAAACTTATTCTAATAAGAACATTAATTTAAGTGGTGGTTTGTATGGGAGGTACCCCTCCTGGTAACCCTAGGATCATGAAAATTACATGGTTGATGAATATGGATCAGAACCTTATAGTGTCCAAATTTCAGTCTGATAAGTCATAAAACAAAAATCTTTTTCTAATAAGAACATTAATTTAAAAGGGGTTTTGTATGGGAGGTACCCCCCCTAGTGGTCCGATTCGGCTGATTCCGAATGCAGTGTATGATAAAAAGAAACCTATATACCTTTCAGCTCTCTAGCTCAAAAACTGAGGGACTAGTTTACATACATATAGAAGGACATGGCTAAATCAACTCGTCTCATCTCAAATATATATACTTTATGTGGTCTACGATGTCTCCTTCTGTGTGTTACAAACTTCATGACAAACTTATAATACTATTCACTCCCGTGAAGAGTATAAAAACAGCCCTCTTGCAAAGATGTTTGGTCAATGGCGTAGCAGTCCAGTGCACTTTTACCTGCTTTAGCATAACAAAAGGGTTGTTTTTTTGCTTGTTTTTGAGATCGCGACCGTGCATTTTTTCTTGTTGTGTCTTTCATGAAAAGTGCGCTGATTTTTTAAAATGTTACTTTTTCGTGTTCATTTATATATATTTATATTGAGAGAGATTTACTTTTAGATTAGATTTAAATATTATGATCTGTGTCACGGTCGATGCATTGATTGTGATTAGCATTCTCTTCGTTGCGTTTTTATTCTTTATTCATCGTCAATTAATATGGATTGACTGCAGCCAAACCTACTCGTCCGCCGGATCGTGCAAATACCGGTTCAGCATAGCTGTGACGATATCCTTTAGGCATGTGAGCAAGATGTTTTTGACCAACACCAACACCACTGCTGTTACCACCAGCACCAACCCCTACAGGCGATACACTACGCATTTCACCGAGATGATGTTGTCCAGATTTGTGGCTACGTTGTACAGCTGTATGAGTTGCTACTGCTGCTGATGATGATGACTTCTCCATGGGGCGCACAGGCGCTTCCAATGGTGATGGTGCCGGCGAATAATCACGTCGGTATTCATGGGAATGATCTCTAGCACTGCGACTAAGGATTTCACGTTCGCGATCACGACGAGTGCGCGACACCGAACGTTGTTCGTAGCTTTGTTCGTGACCAAAAAGATCACGTGGGACATTGTCACGTCGATCGCAGAGGTCACGATCTCTTGCCGAGAGCAAAGACGAAGGCGGACGATGGTTATCGGGGCGATTGTAGTCACGTAAGTCGCGGCGTGATGTGGATATTGGAGGATCTCGGTGTGGAGGCTCATGCCGTACATTAACATTACCTGCTCCACTACGTTCTTCATGCCAAATCATACCATCATTGCGTGAACGCGCACGGGAACGAGCTGAAGGTAGGCCAGACAACGGTACGGATTGTACAGCTGGTTCATCCATGTCAATGACGCGACCCATGCCTAGATTATCGTCGGTATTGTCAATATCATCAACATCATTAACAACATCATCATCATCAACATCATCGCTCCAATCTTCATAAACCGCAACTCTTCCACCGCTGTGCTCATTTGGGTCGAGAGAGCCATGTCGTCGAACATTATAGTCACCATTTTCGCGTTCTAAGTCATAACGACTGCATGGTCTTTCCACGGCGCGAAATTTATCCTTGGAGTCCATGAAGCGATGGCGCGGCGATACATTATTGTGTTCACTCATATATTCCGCCGTATCAAGAGCATGACCATGATCATGTCTATATTGATGTACATTGCCGGTTTGCTTTCGTGAAGAACTACCGCCACCAGTGCTGTTAGTACTTTTAATACGCTCATGTTCGCCAATATAGGAATGTGGCTCATCAGTGGCAAGGCCATCGAAAGACTTATAGCGAATCGCTGATGATTTCATCATTTTCTCCATGCTCTGTATGTAGGGTAAACTCTCGGCTTCGCGATATGGATTGCGTTCCTTGCTGCGTGAATATTGAATGTCACGGTCACGTTTGTGTTGTGTTGCTGGCTCACGTGAATGTGAACGTTGTGACGTTGGTGGATCATTACTTGGCTCGACACGGCGTTCTTGACGATCCTGGTGCTTTTGACGCTCCTGCCTATCCTGTCGATCGTGTCTTTCTGCAGTACGATGACCAATATCTGAACGCTCAGGTGAATGAGAAGATGAATGGGTTGCTGGGTGATGCAGACCACGATGTATGGCGGCATATTTATTGTGACCAGAAGCCAAGGATGTTGGCTGCTCAAATGGCAAGTCCGCTGGGTCAACATAACGATGACGACTCTGGATACCAAAACGTTGTTGTACATCATCCACGGCATGGGAGGATTTTATATGATGATGTTGTTGTTGTTGTTGGTGTTTTTTTGTTGTGTACTCAATAAATTTTTGTTTATCTGTAAGATTTTCTTTGCGATACGACGAAGGCAATGCTCCGCCATGAGGCAATTGATCTGATTCCGATTCATCGAAATCATCTGTTGAACGTTCATAATCATTATCAATGATTTTCGACTTGGAATTGGAATATGATGTCCTTGGTGGCTTGTGATATTGATCCGGTGAGCCTCGATCTTTATCCAATAAAAGTTTTTTATTGAGCAAACGATTAATTTCATTGTATTTTTCAGTTTCATGGAGCTTAGCATGTGGCTTCGACGATGAATCCATTTTGGCATGAGTGCGTGATGTTGGTGTCGTGTAATCATGATGTTTATTTTTCAATGCTTGTTCCGCTTGCAGTACACGATTGAATTTAGCATCATAATCCTGTGGACGAACTATAATCGGTTTGATTTCATCTTCACGTGACCACGATGGAGTGTTGGAATTGCTGCTACGTTCACGTTCACGCTCACGGTCGCGTACTTTTTTTCGTTCTATATAAGGTTTGGCTGGCAAATCGCGCAAATAACTATCTTCGGGCGGTTGGACGGCACTCTTGCGTACATCATGTGCAATGATGGGTACAGATCGTTCCATGGCGATTTGTGAGGGTTTCAAAGCAATCACCGAGTTGTCGGCCTCATTTGACCAGTGCTCATCATCTGCATCATATAAAATTAAATTTACATCAAATTAGATCGAATTGAATGGAATTGCAATAAATACTAACCACTTGAACTATTTAGATCCTGTCGCTCTGGACTGGGTGCCAAATCCGAACCAATTCCTGAAGAGCCACGTGATGAAACTTGTTTATTATTCAGTGCCATTGCCGTTGTCTGGGCTGGTGTTGTTGCTGTAGCATTGATATTAGTATTGACATGTCCATTACCACTGTTGGTTGTTTCGCTATTATTTAGTTGTGGTGCTGCTCCACCCACAATCAATGCATTACGACAACGTCTCAGTTCAATTGCTGTTAAATTACCCTTGGATCGATGGACTGTGTCATAGTCCCGAGGTGGCAATAACAATGGCGGTCCATTACCATTTAACTTGGCACGCAATTCAGCAGCCAAGGAATCAAAAAGTTCACTGCCAGTATCACTGCCCAAGGAAGAGTTAAAGCTTTTCGGCAATGAAGTATCATGTCGTCGATTCTGGTTGGAATCCGTATGATGTTGCAATGCTGATGATCCAGTACCGACAGTTGTAGAGGCAGCAGCATTAGTACCATCTCTAGTATGCAGCTTGGCATGATTACTATTCGTTGTTAATGATGATGATTGTGAGTGCTCATTATATATTGACTTGACATGCATTCCATTATGACTGAAAGATGAAGCCGATGATGCTGAATTGGGCGTTGAGAGTGGTGGTAAAATACCCAATCTGAAATAGATGTTGAGACAGTCATTTGACACTCTTTCTTATATAATACTATAATAACGTAATATTTCCATTTATAATAGGTAGCGCGCTGCGCCTTGAATGATCTGTTGGCATTTGCATTTGCCAAAACCCTGGAATTGGTTCTGATTTAAGGCAAATAAAAACCAAAAAGAAGGCTATCATTGGCTATGCCAAAGATGTAATACTCTTCACGCTCTCCCGGGTCGCAACCAACCTTCCTTTCTTAGCATCACTATATTCTTTCTGTTACAGTTTGATTATCAACAAAGAACACAGTTTGAGTGGCACTTTTATTGTACTTTTATTATTTATAAGTTAGTCATTAAATTTGGGTTTGTATGGGAGGTATTCCTCCTGGTAATACTAGGATCATGATTGATGGATATGTACCAGAAACTTATAGTGTCCAAATTTCAGATCGATACGTCAAAAAGCACAAAACTTTTTCTAATAAGAACATTAATTTAAAAGAGGGGTTGTAGTGGTCCGATTCGGCTGATTCCGATAATTGTGCAGCGCATGGTAAAAAGAAACCTATGTACAAAATTTCAGATCTCTAGCTCAAAAACTGACTAGTTTGCGTACAGACGGACATGGCTAAATCAACAAATATATATACTTTATGTGGTCTGCGATGTCACCTTCTGTGTGTTAGAAACTTCATGACAAACTTATAATATTATTCACTCCCGTGAAGAGTATCATAAAACAATGGCAACTAACAATAAGAAAACACTCCCACTCTCAAGATTATTTCAAGTGCAGATAGCAGATTAATTCAAACGTGGGAACAATATAACATTCAAGTCTAAAGTTTGCTACTTGTTGATGTTCATCATTGCTCAACATCTTTGTCGTTATGACGCCAATGCATATGAAGAGGAAACCAATCTTAGTTGCAATTAAGCTTAGGTATCATTAGCAATAGAAAATGTTGTACGATCAGTGAAAGACGATGGACAGACAACAGACTTGTGAACTTAATGGCAATGATGCGCTTCCTCACAAGTTTTCTTGTGACATCATCATCATCACCATTATTTTCAGTTTTGTCACCATCAACAGGAGGAACAATTAATTTCAATGTTCCTCTCTCTCTCTCTCTCTCTCTCTCTCTATCTTTAGACTCTCTAAAAGCATTTTAAATGCCATCCGTTGGTGCATAACCCAAACTCATGAAAGTCATGCTGCTAGTGATTCTAATGATTATCATCTATGATAAACTTGAGGTAAACTTGTTCCTGTTTGTCATCCAATCAGTGGCGTAGCTATGTACGGGCTAGGCGGGGCATTGCCGCAGGGCCCCTAAGCTCAACAAAAAAAAAAATAGTTACATACACTAGTTGAATAAAATTGACATCGAACTGCGCGAACTGACACTGCCGATGCCGTACATTTAATTAATTTTACTTTATTTATTTTAGTAACTTACAGTAATAATAACAACACATAAATTTTCTTGACATTGTCTTTTTATTTGTTTGTTTACAAACAAAAAGTCTGGGCGGGTAGTATCGCTACACTACCGTAATTATTTTTGCGTGAAAACGTCTTTCATGAACCAATGTTATTACATAGTATAAAACAAAGTCGAAATTCAAAATTGTTTGGATACGGAGAACTTCTAAACCACGCAAAGATCGTTTTCTTGTAATAACAAATAATATAAAGTTAATATTCATTAACAATACATAACTGTAATATCATATTAAGGTTTACAGGAAAACGATCTTTGCATGGTTTATATTATTTGTTAATTTTATTTCTTACATTTAACACAGGGTAATGATGGGAGAAATAAGTTATGTAGGGTTTGCATGTCGCGTAGGTTAGATCTAGACAGGTCCCGGTCAGATTTTAGTATAAAAAGTCCAAATTTCCCACTTTTGCGGTGGATTTTCGTATTGCTTGAAAAACGTTTGCCTTATTTGGCTGATTTATCTTTTGTTATGTTCGTTATAGAAAATTATTGGAAAATCCACCGGGAAAGTAGGAAATTTCGACTTTTTGTATTATTATTATTTAGAAAAAATTGAAAAATTGGATACGAACAGTATCATAAAATGTATGACGTGCAAGGGGCAGAAGAGGAAGAATGAAATAGTCAAAGCAGACATAAGTTAGATGTATGTGTGAGTATGTGTATGGGGAAGCATCGAATGCCTTTGATTATGTGCAAAGGGGGGAAGAGAATAAAAAGAAATAGTCAAAGCAGACATAAATTCAGGCGTATGTGTGAGTGTGCGTATAGGCTTTTTCAATGCTCGCGTCGGGACCTGTCTAGATCTAACCTACGCGCGCAACATGCAATTGACATGCAAACCTTACATATCATATATCTCCCATCATTACCCTGTGTTAAATGTATGTAATTGATTTAAATAATTAAACAATTAACATTTTCTTTTCTTAATCGATTTCATCATTCTAAAGCAAACGATGTCTGTTTGCGTTTCTTATTCATAGTATAATTGGTCTAAACATTGTTACTTTCATTTATGCGAAACAAACTTTGTAGTATATTGCGCAACAATTTAAAAGAAAATTGATTTAATATTGATGCACAAAGAATTAACAAAAATATATGTTTTACAAAAGACGACTTGGTTGATTCGTACATGTAAAGATATGTTACAGTTTACAAATTATTGTATTAGTTGACTTAACATATATTGTATGTACATATATAGACTAATATCGAAAAAATCTGGACTTGCGACTTTGCTTTAATAGTAATGGTTCATGGAAAACGTTTTCACACAGAAACAATTACGGTAGTGTATCGATACTACCTGCCCCGATTTTTTTAAACGCTCCACCCCCTTATTGAAATAAGCGCACCATGTCAAAATTCCTCCTACACGCTTCACCACTTCCGATATTTTCAGACTATATAAATTACTTGGAGCGACTGAGTCACGAGATATATTAAAAACAAAGCCGACAAAATTTGGTTAAATTTCTGAAAAATGCGTCAGAATGTGATATGTATCACCTTTTTAAAAACGTTTTCACATTAAAACAGATTATAAATAATAATTAGTAATATAATTACACATATAAGTGGTTTTAATCTAAGTACGTTAGAATAGGTGTTTTTATTAATGTAATGGCACTCATAGCAATTGAAAACAAGGCGGCATCAAATTTAGATTTAACTGTAGTTATAGATGATTTTGCAAAAACTAAAGCCGGAAAAAGATTGTAACATAAATTGTAAAAACAAAAATTGTCAACTTCGTTTTATAATCTACTTATACTAGCTGTAATCTACTCATTGTCTATTATATTCTTCACGGGAGTGAATAGTATTATAAGTTTGTCATGAATTTTGTAACAAACAGAAGGAGACATCGCAGACCACATATAAAGTATATATATTAGTGATCAGCACGATGAGACGAGTTGGTTTAGCCATGTCCGTCTGTCTGTATGTCCATGCAAACTAGTCCCTCAGTTTTTAAGCTAGAGAGCTGAAATTTTGCATATAGGTTTCTTTTTACCATACGCTGTCGGAATCAGCCGAATCGGACCACTAGGGGGTACATCACATACAAACCCCCATTTAAATTAATGTTCTTATTAGAAAAAGTTTTTTATTTTTTAACATATTGAACTGAAATTTGGACACTATAAGTTCCTGGTCCATATCCATCAACCATGTGAATTTCATGATCCTAGGTTTACCAGGAGGGGCACCTCCTATACAAACCCCCATTTAAATTAATGTTCTTATTAGAAATTTGTTTTTTTTTTGACCTATCAAACTGATATTTAAACAATATAAGTTTTGATCCATATTCATCAACCATGTAAATTTCATGATCTTAGGGTTATCGGAGGGGTACCTTATATACAAACCCAAATTAAATGACAAACATAAATAATAAAAGTACAATAAAAGTGACACTCAAACTGTATTCTTCCCGTGACTTCGATCGCTAGTGAGGGTCACACGGGATCCTCTTACACTCTATCTGGTAGTTTTTACGTGAAGGCGAAATAAACAAACAAACTCTCACAAAAATTCTATTATATTAGGAAGTACCTGAGGCTGAGGATCAAGTGAATTCGCACACATGTACTGTTCGTACGGAGTTTGGCTTGATACTATTTATTTAAGTCAAAATTTTCTCTTATATACTACCTTAGAATATCTTCTGATCTAAAGAATTTGTCTACCTTTGGTTCTACTTTTGAAAATCCTAATTAGTAGCAGACTGTTATTTTATGATGCTACCTTAACTGTCATCATTTAAGAAAGTCATAAATGTTGTTGTTACTTAGACTACCTTTTTTTTATATGTATTCTTAATCTTAATTATATATATCTTAATTTTATGATATGTCGCGCCGTCGCCTTACTCCAGCGCCATAATGGCAGCAACCATTTTCATTCCTGAACATTTTGCCACTGGAAAAATGAGTTGTTCCTTAGACTTCGATTTATTATTGAGTGGACTGTATTTTATTATTGAGATGTTCTTCCATTTGAACATTCTTCTGGCGGCCTTGATTATGCCGCTTCCCGCATTTTCTTTTAGACGATGATTGCGGACAACAAATTCCGGCTTAGTGGGAGGAAAAGGAGTCCTATCGAACAATTTATCTTTGATCTGAAGGTCTTCATTTTTATTTTTCGTAGACTGCTAGACTCGTCTTCATATTCTTTCTGGCGCCTGACACCAGCGCCATCGTGACAGCAACCGAAAATGGTGAACATTTTCCTGACCATTCTACCACCGGCAAGATATCGCGCCGTCCCTCTGACACCAGCGCCATCGAAGAAGTAACCGAACATGGTGAACATTTTCCTGACCATTCTAACACCGGCAAGATATTGCGCCATCGCCCTGACCCAGCGCCATCGTAGCAGCAACCATGTTCATTCCTTAACATTCTGCCACCGGCAAGATTAAGTTTTAGTTCGGCCTATCAATGATTGGAATGTAATTAGATACATGTGTTTGCAGCTTACCTGGTTTTGAGTCATCTTCGATGTTAATGTGATAGTTGAAATCACTAGCCTTTGCCGATGGCTTGTGTTGCGTTATCGAGACCTGATCGTAGTTTTCCGATTCCATGACTTGCGCATACTTTTCTGGTTGCAGTGTTTCAGTGAGTTGCTGATCTTCTTTTAATGGGACTTTCACGGAAAAGTGACAGGTGTCACCCAGAGTTATTGATTTTTTGTACTTATCCAAACGGTGCTCATCTTTTTTAATGGATTCTGTTTTACTTTCTTCTTCTAGTGATTCCTTGATTTTAATTTTAGGTTGCATCACTACTTGTACTTGTTCAATTTTTTCATTTTCCTTGATGATGCCTTCTTCCAATATTTTCCCGAATATGTCACTTCCAATTAGAAAAGGGTCAAGATTTTCTGTTTCTATGCCTAATGGTTCTATGGCGTTCAAACATTCATTTATCGTGTCCACATATTCATAAGCTCCCGCTGTGACTTCAACTTCTACAGTTTCTTTCTGCGTCCGAATGGCTCCGCGTTCGAAATTTTTCTTGATATATTTGGGTCTGTTGATCTTCATCTTCAACAGGTACTCTTTAAGCCTCTGCATGGTTTCGGGTTCGAAGTTTATCTTGATATATTTAGGTCTTTTGATCTTCATCTTCAAGTCGCTGCCATATTTTGGTATCTTTATTTGTTCCAGTTCCAAGTTGGGGATTTTGACTGGTTCCATCATTGGTTGCGCTATATGATTTGCTATTTTTATTGATGCGGTGAAGGTTTCCATTTGTATTTCTTTCATCTGATTGTCTAGCTGTTGATCTCTTAGATTTCTTATGTTGTTATATATTCTTCCGTTATGCTGCCCATCTGTGTTTTAATATGGTCAAGTATAACATCACCTGCGTCGGGATATAATTTTGCATGTTCTATATCTTCACGTATTTGTTTCATACTTTCAGTGAATCTCTTCATGTCGTAATCGGTTTCTGTACTCAATATTCTTGGGCATGCTTCTGATGGTGCGTATTTTTCTTTCGAGCGATTCGGGGTGAATATTGAGACATCACCGTCAATGAATCGAGTTATTTTTTCAATCATCTGTTCAATGTTGTTGATCGTGCTATTGAAGGTGTTTTTCAGGAAGTAGTCTTCGTTTCCTATTTCATCTTCTGTTAGCTTGTTATGGTTGGATTCGAAATCCTTTTTTAGTTTGTGTATGATTTTGAGAGGATCGGCTCCTTTCTGCGTCTGAATGGCTCCTCGTTCCAAGTTTATTTCGATTTGCTTGGGCCTCCAAACATTTGTACCTATTGATCTTCATATCTCCTTTTTGTTTTTTTTACTCGTACTCTTTCAGTCTGAACCGATGGAGGTATTTTTGTTTTAGTCGCCTTGTTGACCTAGTTGTGCCTCTACTCACAACTCAATTTGTGTTCAGCTGAATGTATTTATTTTTATACTCTTCACGGGAGTGAATAGTATTATAAGTTTGTCATGAAGTTTGTAACACACAGAAGGAGCCATCGCAGACCACATAAAGTATATATATTTGTGATCAGCTCGATGGGACGAGTTGATTTAGCCATGTCCGTCTGTCCGTCTGTCTGTCTGTATGTATGCAAACTAGTCCCTCAGTTTTTGAACTAGAGAGCTGAAATTTTGCAAATAGTTTTCTTTTTACCATACGCAGCACATTTGTCGGAACAAAAAACTTTTTTTAATAACAACATTAATTTAAAGGGGGGTTTGTATGGGAGGTACCCCCCTAGTGGTCCGCTTCAGCTGATTCCGACAAATGTGCTGCGTATGGTAAAAAGAATCCTATGTGCAAAATTTCAGCTCTCTAGCTCAAAAACTGGGGGACTAGTTTGCATACATACAGACAGACAGACGGACATGGCTAAATCAACTCGTCTCATCGAGCTGATCACAAATATATATACTTTATGTGGTCTGCGATATCTCCTTCTGTGTGTTACAAACTTCATGACAAACTTAATTTTATGATATGTCGCACTGTCATCTTACTCCAGCGCCATCATGGCAGCAACCATGTCCATTCCTGAACAGTACCACTAAATACTATCTGCTGTGTTACACATAACACTAAGTAGTAAGCTAAGGAGTTTAGTTTAAATAGGGCCCCAATTTAATTTCTGCCCCGGTGCCCTAGCTAAGCCACTGCATGCAATCAGTCAGTTTGCCTGTCAGTCAGTCAATCTTTTTGTCTTGATGGTACTTACCTTGTTTCCAATTCTTCGAAACGTTTTTGATTATCAGGTCGATTGATTAGAACTTGAAGTTGTATATGCAAAGCTTCTGCTGTTGTCTCTGAATCGCAACGATAGGCGTGCACATGAAGTGGACACTTTGTTGCTGGATTATATAGTAACAAGACACAAGCAACAATATCATCGGTTTGTACGGAACTTGTTATGGCACTATGTGGTATTAAATGCTTTGACGAGCCCTGAGAAATCACCAGAGAATTAAAGTTTTTCATAGAAAATAACAGAAGGAGGAGAGTTTACGGGTATTTTTACCTGTACAATTTTGATGCCTTTATGGGACACTTGAAGTGTCACTTTTAATGGCTCTTGACAACGTGATCTATCCACAAGATATGGAAGCACTGAATTAATGACACGCGCACCGCGTAAACCCTTTGCTTCCTCAGCGCCTAAGAACCAAACATAATATGAGGCTTTTTGTACATCACGGCGTGTACGTAACGCCATTTTGTTAATCCTCCTTATATGATGTAATTCTGTTCTTCTCCGTTTTTTGTAGTATATGTGTTTGTGGATACTATAACGATGTCTTCCTTACTCTTACTGTTGTTGTTATTCTTATTAATTTTTTATACAAATCTTTGTCTGGTATCTTGAGAAGCTACACTGAGAGTGCGCGCTCTTTGGTTGACATTTGCATGCGGTCGACCGAGTCTCTGTCAATAAAAATAAAAATTTAATTTAAGAGAGTAGACAAATTTTAATAAATATAAACCAGAAAGAAGGCTATCATTGGCTATGCCAAAGATATAATACTTTTCACGCTCCTCCTTCCTTTCTTAGCATCACATCAGTTTGAGTGGCAATTTTATTGTACTACATTTATTCTTTATAAGTTTGACATTTAATTTGGGTTTGTATGGGAGGTAACCCTCCTGGTAACCCTAGGATCAATTTACATGAATGATGCATATGGATCAGAAACTTATAGTGTCCAAATTTTAGTTCGATACGTTAAAAAACCGAAAACTTTTTCTAATAAAAACATTAATTTAAAGGGGGGTTTATATGGGAGGTACCCCCTAGTGGTCCGACAAATGTGCAGCGTATGGTAACCTATGTGCAAAATTTCAGCTCTCTAGCTTAAAAACTGAGGGACTAGTTTGCATACATACAGACAGACAGACGGACATGGCTAAATCAACTCGTCTCATCGAGCTGATCACAAATATATAGGTATACTTTATGTGGTTTGCGATGTCTTCTTCTGTGTGTTACAAACTTCTTGACAAACTTATAATACTATTCACTCCCGTGAAGAGTATAAAAATAGAAGAGAGAGCACAAATAAAAGTAGTTTTTTGAGGGAGAACAATAGATAATTATTAGTTAGATCAGCGGTTCTTTATCTATGAACAAGATTTGTATCTTGCACCCCGTTTCAACTCTTTGTCAGTCTTAAAATTTTTAATTTCTCAATCAACTTATAGGTCAGTGAGCCCCAATCTTAATCATAAGAAGTTCGTAGGTCTCAGCTTAAGAAACACTGAATCGGTTAGTGATGACGACAACGTTTAGCAACATTGTGACTGTGAGTGCGATTGCTAAGTCACTCGACTGTAACTGTTTTCAAGTTTAAACATTTTTGAACTTTAAATTAGATACAAAAATATAAATTAAAAATGGAAATAAAATCCATAAATGCTAAAATATATGAAAAAATTTACATTCTCTAACACACACACATACACACACAAAATTCAATAATAATAATAATAATAACCAGAAGAAGGCTATCATTGGCTATGCCAAAGATATAATACTCTTCACGCTCGTCCGAGTTGCATCCAACATTTCCTTTCTTAGCATCACATCAGTTTGTGTGGCAATTTTATTGTACTTTTATTCTTTATAAGTTTCTCATTTAATTTGGGTTTGTATGGGAGATACACCTCCTGGTAATCATAGGATCAAGAAATTTACACAGTTGATGAATATAGATCAAAAACCTATATTGTTCAAATTTCAGTACGATATGTTAAAAAACAAAAAAAAAAATTTCAATAAGAACATAAATTGAAAGTGGGGTTTGTATGAGAGGTACCACTCCTGGTAACCCTAGGAGCATGAAAGTTACATGGTTGATGGATATAGATCAGAAACTTATATTGTCCAAATTTCAGTTCGACACGTTAAAAACAAAAAAACTATTTCTAATAAGAACATTAATTTAATTGGGGGTTTGTTTGGGAGGTGCCCCCCTGGTGATCCGATTCGGCTGATTCCGATAAATGCTCAGCGGTTGGTGGAAATAAACGTATGTACAAAATTTCAGCTCTCTAGCTCAAAAACTGTAGGACTAGTTTTGCGAACAGACGGACAGACGGACATGGCTTAATCAACTCGTCTCATCGAGCTGATCACAAATATATATACTTTCTGTGGTCTGCGATGTCTTCTTCTGAGTGTTACAAACTTCATGACAAACTTATAATACTATTCACTCCCGTAAAGAGTGTTAAAACAATAAAAATTTCAAAAATAACCGAGAAAACAAAAAGAAACAAAATCCGAACATTCTTTTATATCGCTTTTTTCTTCTGATTTTTGAGATTAGTTTGGGGAACAATAACAAAAACACAATGTCATGGTCAACTTAACTTCAACAACAACAAGAATAGTAACAATAACAAACAACATATAAAGAGCTTAAATCGTACAGAAAGAAAAAATCAAATTTAATATTTTAACCGAAAATTTTTTCAAAAGAAAATAACAACAAAAAAATTGAAACCTTTTTTTTTTTTTTTTTGTTTTGACCTTATCATAAACGTTGTTTTTATTATTCTTGTGAGTCTCAAATAGAGAGAGAGAGAGAGAGAGAGAGGAATATGTGTGGGGTGCAGTTTATAAAAGTATCTTTTGGTATTAAATACATACATATGAAATGTGAAATTATACTGGGTACTGCAGTTTTCTCAGTGGTTTAACATAGTTAATTTTTTGTGACTAAATGATGGTAATGGAGTGTAAAATGTGAAAGGTGAAGGTTAAGGGTGGTGTGTGGGAAGGTGATTGCATTCCATTAAATCTTTCACACAAAGATTCACTCAGTAATGAGAATCTCTCATTGAGAAAATTGTGACAAAATAAAAAGTTCTTTCCAACATAAATTCAAATTTAAATGAAAGTCTACTTACCATAATATGGAGCAGATTTCTTCATTATGATTATGACCGATTCAATTATTCTTGTATATACTTTCTCACAATAGAATAAGTTTCATTTAAGTTTGGAATTCTTAGCCATAAAATTAAAATAATTTAAATACCAGTTATGGTTGTATCCGATTCAATCGTTGTTATGAAGCTTACTTTCTTATAATAGTACAAGAGACAAATTTTTGATTACATTTGATATTCTTAGCTTATGGGACTCATATATGATAAGCAACTTAAGTAATCAACTTTCATAATGGTTCACATTTGTGCGATCGGTTCAATTGTTCTTTATACATACAATATATGTAGTGATGTAACGAATAACAGGAAATATGTGAAATATTCGCAACATCACTAGTACATTTCATTATATTCATATATTTTTATGCTCTTCACGGGAGTGAATAGTAATATAAGTTTGTCATGAAGCTTATAACAACAGAAGGACACATCGCAGACCACATAAAGAATATATATTTGTGATCAACTCGATGATATCGTACAAACCACCTTTTAAATTAATGTTCTTATTAGAACTTTTTTTTGTTTTTTGACGTATCGAACTGAAAGTTTATAAGTTTCTGGTCCATATCCACCAACCATGTAAATTTTATGATCCTAGGGTTAACAGCAGGGGTACCTCCCATACAAACCCACATTTAAATTAATGTTCTTATTTGAAAAAGTTTTTTGTTTTTTTACTTATTGAACTGAAATTTGGACACTATAAGTTTCTGTTCCATGTCCATCAACCATGTAAATTTCATAATACTAGGGTTACCAGCCATACAAACCCACATTAAATAACAAACTAGTAAATAGTAATTGTATATAGTAATAGTGCCACTCAAACTGTGTTCTTTGTTGATAATCAAACTGTAACAGAGAGAATATATGTGATGCTAAGAAAGGATGGTTGGATGCAACCCGGAGGAGCGTGAAGAGTATTACATCTTTGGCGTAGCCAATGATAGCCTTCTTTCTGGTTTCTTTTATAATTTCTAATGAGAAGTAAAGTTTTTTGAATAACAAATCTTACAGTGAAAGGTGATTGTAGATAAAATTGCAAGGTTAGCTGAATTACGAAAAAGATTTTCTAATAAAAAGCATAAGCATTTATTATATTTTTCTGACGGTCATATTCGCATGAATTTTTACGAATTCGAATATCAAGAAATATGGTAATATTCGAGAATGCGCAGCTAAATGAAAAAGAATAGGAGACGACACATGGGCACCTCCTTTGCTAATGCCCAGCGTTATCGAGAAGAAGGTTTAGAATGTTTATTTGATAGTTCTTCAATGTAACTATAAAGCATCAACGTCTGTGGTGTGAGCTGATTTTAATACCGGCTTCCACTTTTACCTAATCTAATGTGTGCTAGTATTTTCATTCATTCACTCATCTATTGTGGTAAATGTGGAAGGTAAACCAAAATGCTATCAATGCACGCATGTCATTGTGGCACGCATTTTGTTATTTTTATTGAGCAGAATAAACTACAATACATATAACAATAGCAAAAGCAATAACAACAAAAGTAAGCTTATGTATGAACGCAGAAGGAAAGCTAAGCAAGCATGCGCATGACTCGCTGTCACTGTTACAGTTGACGCAGCAGAGAATATTTTTAAATATTGTAGAGTGTAGAGTGGGGAGAGTGTGTGATCTCGAGCAAAGAACCGTTTACTCAATTACTTGTTGTTGTTGCAGTTGTTGTTTGCATGTAATTTGGTCGCACGCGAATCGTGTGTGTTTGTGTGTGAGTGTGTGTGATCTTTAGTTTAATCTTAACACACACATATGATTATATGTATGTAGTATTGTAATCGAGACTTGTAAGGTGAACCAGATGGATGAGGATGAAGAGGTGTTTAGTTATGTGTTTCTCTATTTAAACTATGTGAACACTCATGCAGACACACATTTGTTTGGATATTAGAGATGAACACGTGACAGAAGTTTATTTTTTATATGGTGATTACATTAAGATTTCTGCATTCTTTAAGTTTACATTCAATAAACAATTTATTTATTTCTAATAGCAGAAATTACTGTAATAATAGCAACAGTTACATAAGACTACATTTCATTATACATACATATGCATGCATACACGCACGTTGCTGCGTCCCTGGCGTAAAAGCCACACAATTCTGGTCAAGGTTGTAGATGGTGATTGAAGAGCTCGTTGTAATGCGTTCTGTGCCGTGAAATATTTTGTACAATATATTACTCGGGAAAAGGCAACATACAATTGGCCATGTGAGAAAAATGGGTTTTCAAGATTAATCCCGCAAACTCAATACAAAATTCATAAAACAGCAAAGCACAATACTAAAAAAAGTTTATTTACCTTTAAAAAATGGAAAAAATTCAATAAGTATGCAACTCGATGCAAAAGGACTCGTTTTTTCTTTAATAAATTTCAAAAATTACGCCACCTAACGGGTCCAAATGTAGCCACTTGACCCCATAAGTAAAAAAAAACAAAAAACCCGTTCTCGAGTTTGGCGCTTAGCAACACGTTTAGAGATTCATTTTTATATATATAATAATTTATCTATATCTATATATATATATATAATCGTAACGCTTTTTGTGGCTGTGCACGCTAATCTCAGAAACGGCTTAACCTATTTAAATGCGGTTTTGACTGGTGTATTTTAGAAAACTTCGTGTAACATTAAGCGTTTATTTTATCGAAATCGACCGATCAAAAGATATTCATATTTTTAATTCTGTTGCCTAGTTTTTGGCTGATTTTTGAATGTTTTCCTCTTTTGCAGCGTAGCAACATTAAACAGCTGATGATTAGGAAAAAAGTTAACAAAATACACGCAATTACAAACATATTTCGTATACCCCACGCGTACACAGCTAGTAAATAATAATAATAATATAGATAGATAGATATGTATATATTACATGTGTCTTACATTAGCCTTCTGGTAGAAGACTTAAACTTAACATGAAAAAGGAATGATAGAAAAGAAGATAATAATATTTGTCCTTAACAGTATGTGTAATCCCTGATTCATTTGATTATGTTTATCTTAATCTTTTATCTCAATAACATATTAAATTGAATATTCACTGGTTTGACTTACGTGTAGGGTTGAGTCATATGTAGATGGCGCATATATTATGAAAAGACACATGAGGTTCAACATACGGCTGAAATGTTGCTTTCGTTTTGCGACAAAAACATTAATTTTACATAACTTCAGACAAGGTACAAGCCTTACGTCCAACGAATTTGCATACATAGTGTTAATACCTTGTGTGGTGATTGAATATGATTTTTTGCAAATGTAACAAATAGCTATAGACTAATCGCTAGATCATTTTTCGAAAAATTGGTGATTTAGTTAATTTTTCTTTTGGTGACATTTTTGACCTGTAATAATTTACAATTCATAATATATTATATTGTTTCGGCCTGGCAGAATATTCGGCCAAAAATTCGACGAAACCAAAACTGTGGCCAAAACCGAAAACGAACATTCGGTCGGTCTGTATTAATGAATAACAATTTTAAGACAAGTTAAAAATTGTTATACTGTTGGATACTTTTAGAATTAACGTATCTGAGAACAACTTAACTCGAAATGTAACGGTTTAAAGCCGGGCTTGTTAACCATCTCTATTCTATGCAGGTCGCAGAATGACAAAATCTCCTGTCCACCCATGATGTTGTCTTTCTTACCTAAAACTCAAATAACAGCAATAAGAACAAGAATAAAAGCTTACATTCTTTTAGCGAACGAATGTCATAAAAGTGCACTGGATGTTTGGTATATTGTATAATATTTAGATGATTCGTGCCATAAACTAGATCTTTAATATAAAATCGCACAGCCGTTCCCTTTGAGTAGTGGAATTTTCTAATATATATATTTTACGATTTGAAGTCCCTTTCTTAAGATTTACCCATGATTGGAGACCATCTCCGCATCCCGTAATCAATCAGGGTACAATATTTTATTTTACACATCTCGTAATTCATTGGTTTCCTTTTATTTTTTCTTGTTGTTATGATATATTTTAAATCTCTTTCTTCTTTTTCTTTAAGGTTTTTTTTACAATATAATACTTCATTTGGGGCATTTGTTCATCTCTAATAAATATACTTTCTTCATTTGCTTTTTCCCTCACAAAATTTCTATCACTTCACTTCTGACACCTTCTTTCTTTCATGTCGATTTCGTCGATCGTCTTCACTGTTATTCTTTATGCTTAGATTCACTCTGCTTTGACTTCTTCACTAAAACTCACTTACTGTTATTGTTGTATCTTATTTTTCTATTTCACCGTCATCGACATCGTCTTTTTATCGTTTTAATGCCTAACCAGTTTTATCTACTCGTAAGCATTTAACGGTTTATATGCTTTTAAGCTCTTACACTCGCCCCACGCAGCCACACATTTGCAAAGTTTTCGTAAAACTCTCACCACACACGCGTACATGCACACTTACATAGATACACACATGCACACTCACATAAACACAAAATAAGGTGCACTCCAGAAGAAGAAATATTGTACATGTGTAAAAGCACAAAATTATTTAAAAGAAGGTGCTACACTGGCGGACTGTTCATCGGGTGCCCGGGGCGGCATGGTATGATTAGAAAATTTACAAAATTGTTTTCAAATTAAAGCAATATAAAATAGACTTAAAGGAAAATCTAAAGCTAAGGAGCTTTAAGCTTATTATATATTATATGATCTAAAAAAATATTATAATAATATTTTCATTTTACAATATAATATGGAGTAAGATACTGTAATCTTCACTGAGAAGCACGATATGGCGATAAATACAGTCAAATGGCCAACAAGTGCAACACTCTCCAGTGAAAATTAATGAATCTCCAATACAAAGAAAATGTTTCGGTGGCTCTTCTTAAGATGGTGAGTCTAAACAGTAGAGTATTGTAGTTAGATTTCCTTTGGTTGGTGCTTTGAGGACCCTATTCTTGTGAATCCCTAAATCAGAGGCCCGTGTCGGACCGCCGTACCCGCCCCAACCTTAGTCCGCCAGTGAACTGCAGGCAGGCATGAATTTTTCATTGCCGTTGATGATATGCATACTGGTTTGCCTTAAAGATTTCAAAGTTTTCCATATTTTGTTGCACTTGTTCACAGTTTTATTATTGCTACAAAGCTGTCATTGTTGTTGTTTGTGTTTTCTTGTTATAGAAAGCAGGTCGCAGATAGTATAACTGTTGAATAGCGGTTCTGGTTTAAATGTTCCTTGGAGGCTGTTCGACCGCCTTTAGAATTTGAGCGATGCCGGGGTTAAGACTCGAGCGATCGATCATTAATTCATTGACCCGTGGGAATCTGGTAGTGTTAATGGCTGCGGTTTTTATTGTGGCAAATGATCGAACAACACCAACAATAACAACAAGTTTATTTTTCCATAAAATTTCATGTACTTATTTCTGAAATATTCAACTAAGAAATAAGTTAACACGATTTTATATGATACATTCATTTCCTTAAGCAAATTTCAAGGAAATTGGGAAAAAAAACTTTATATTAAAAGTATTTAATATTTCATATACTAGACAAAAGAACTAAGACTAAAGATCATCAATTAAGAAATATAGCTTATTAAATCTCATGAAAACTCTGGATCAACATTGAAGTTGTGTGAATATTTGAATTTTTAAGTTATAATTTATGGATTGATCATGATCTTGCGAATATATACATTTTCATGGAGTAGAGAATTGAAATAGTTATAAGATAGATTTTTCATTTTTAATGACTGGTTGCCCCACATTTACAAGGTTTAAAGCAATAAACAAACACGGATTTAAATATTATAAATCGAATGGAATATTAAAATATGTTGTTATTCACGTGAATTATTAATAAAAGGTAATGACTACAAAAATCACGCACTAACATCAAGTGGGGGCGTAGGAAGGTAGCCAAATGCTAAAACTACATATGTATTGTGTTTATTTAGTGGTGGACGAAGCCCTTCGATGCACCCAACATAGCTTGGAATAATTGTTGTAAATGTGGGTCCAGCAGTTGACTCTGGAAATATTTTATTGTTACGTGCTTTGAACAAAAGTCAAAATAAAATATTTTGAGAGATTTTGTTTTATAGGATTGGTTCAATCTTTTTTTTCTTTTAAGGACTCGAGACTTAAAGGCCCATTCTTTGAGTTTATAAAGGTCCTCTCTACATTTGGAGACCACCTCGCTTTTGGTAAAAGAAATTTTATTTGCAAATTCTTCAAAATCAACTATCCGAATGTTACAGTATTTAGGAAAACGTGAAGAAAAAAGGGAGACAATTACCCCTGTTAGTTCGGTTGCATGAAATAACTAACGAATATCGAATTTTGTGCAAGTGTTTATGGTTGCGACTGCCTTCGTTCGTTCTGATTAAAATCGAATTTGGTTTGCTTAAATCATGGCAGAATTGCCATATGCATAAGCTATAAAGAGTGTTTTGTTAGACGTTCACAACTTGAAGTTGGCAACATTACTTTATTTGACAACCGATTTAACAGCTGATAGTTGCTTTTTGTTTAGTTCGGTTTGGCATTTCATTATGGACAGACTTACACCAGAGCAAAGCAACGCTTGAAAATTGTTGAAATTTTTTATCAAAATAATGGTTCCGTTCGTCAAAATTATTGTGCACTTCGTCCATTTTATGGTAATCATAATCGTCCATCAGAGCGAATAACTATGCATCGTTTTCGCACCACGTTTACTCTTAATGAAAATGTGCACCCCGCAAGTCGCCGACAGTGAGCACCAAATAAGCTGTAGCCGTTGTCAGCAAATCGGGTGGTGTCCATCGACTTTAAGGAAGATTTTACGAAAGGATCTTGGCTTAAAAGCTTTTAAGATACAACTTGTGCAGTAATTAAAGCCAAACAACCATAGTATGCGCCGCTAATTCAACCAATGGGCTGAAGCACAAATTGATACTGATCTTGATTTTCCATACAAAATTTTGTTCAGCGATGAAGCTCATTTTTGGTTGAATGGGTACGTAAATAAGCGTAATTATATTGCATTTAGAGTGAAGATAATCCACAAGCTTTTGTTGAAACACCATTACATCCACAGAAAATTACTGTTTGGTGCGATTTATGGGCCGGCGGAGTCATTGATCCTGATTACTGTCAACGGTGATCGATACAGAGGCATGATTTGAAGTCTTTTCGTATCTTAATTAGCTGGCATTAATCTTGCTGACATGTGGTTCCAACAGGACGGAGACACTTGCTACACAGCGCACGCTACAATTGATTTACCCAAAGAAACTTTTGATGAGCGAATAATTTCACGTAATGGTGCTATTAGTTGGCCACCAAGATTGTGTGATTTAACCCCATTGAATTAGTTTCTTTGGGGTTATGTAAAGTCACTTGCCTAAGCCGATAAACCAGAGACAATTGAACAACTGGAAACGAACATTCGAAGAGTTATTGGCGAAAAACTGCAGACTTGCGCCTTGTACGCGCCAGCCGTGGAGGCCACATGGGCGAAATCATATTTAAACATTATTGTCATAATATTATCAATCCAACAAAGCCAGTTTAGTTGATACTAAATATATTTTTCTTCGCTTTATTTTAATTTAAAGTTGTGTAACTCTAAAAAAATACCCTTTACTTATCTTGATTTTTAATACCGTTTTACAATGATTTTTCAGTATATAATTTACGTAATCAATAAAAAAGTTTAAATAATGTAAAATGATTACGTATAGCTAACGTGACCATTTTTTTTTGACACAAAACGGGACATCGGTTTGAAATTAAAAATATTATGAAATATAAATGCTCAATTATTTGTATATTTACCGGAGGAACAAATTTGTTTTAATACAGCTGGTGATGATTTTAAGTAGGAATAAAATTCTCGACAAGTTTAATATTCACCTTAGTTACCAACATCGCCATAAGGGCCGGAACCTGTAACTGGGTTTTTTCAGCTGTCCACAATTTGTTCATTAAAAATAAGACTCCTTCAACTGGTCCATTTGTGCCAGGTAGAAAAAGTTTTCATGTTTAAGATTGTTGGTGTCAAAGTGTTTGAATAATTCCACCCAACAGACTGGCTCGTTGGCTCGGAGGTTAGTTCGCCGAGCTGACATCCCAGAGTCACGGGTTATCGATTCCCGTTCAAGTCTGGTCCTGCAATTTTCTAATTCTTCTCTCTATCCAACTTAACTCTTGCTATTGCTCATATTAAAAACCAGAAAGAAGGCTATCATTGGCTGTGCCAAAGATGTAATACTCTTCTCGTTCCGGGTTGCATCCAACCTTCCTTTCTTAGCATCACCATATTCTCTCTGTTACAGTTTGAGTATCAACAAAGAACACATTTTGAGTTATAGCAAAGAGCACAGTTTGAGTTGCATTGTATTTTTATTGTACTTAAACTCTTTATAAGTTTTTCATTTAATGTGAGTTTGTATGGGAGGTATCCCCCTAGTGGTCCGATTCGGCTGATTCCGACAAATGTTCAGCGTTTGGTAAAAACAAACCTATGTAATTTCAGCTCTCTAGCTCAAAAACTGTGGGAATAGTTTTGCGAACAGACGGACTTTTCGAAATCAACTCGTCTAATCGAGCTGATCACAAATATATAAACTTTATGTGGTCTGCGATTTCTCCTTCTGTGTGTTACAAACTTCATGACAAACTTATAATACTATTCACTCCCGTGAATAGTATAATAACTAAGTTATAATTTGTAATTGTAATCTATTTCTAATAAATAAATAAATAAAAAAATCAGCCAAGTGTGAGTCGGACCCGCACACGGAGGGTTCCTTACCATCGTACACGATTTTTTGCCGCAATAACTCAATGTTCGAGTAATTTCAAACACAGTGAATATGCATTTATTATGAAATTGCCAGAAGCTCAATGGTCCATATATTAAATTATTGATTTGACTTATGTTCAGGGTAAAATCAGTATTCATACTGCATATCAACTTTGATCAAAAGCAAAAGTGAAATTACATATAGCCTAAAAGTATACAAAAAAAAAAAAAAAAAGAAAACAAAATATGAAACAAAATAAATAACAAAGCTTCTAAAACTATGCGCATTGCATATTGGAGCACACGTTTTTTGTATGGGGACCCCTTTTAATTTTTTAACTTTATTTTAGTTTTAGTATTTGTTGCTATCATGACAATAGAAATACACATTCTGTGAAACTTCAACTGTCTATCTATTACGGTTCATGAGATACGGCGGAGTCGGACGGACGGACGGCGTAAGCTTAGTAATAGGGTCCCGTTAGCACCCATTGGGTACGGAACGCTAAAAATAAATTCCACCCAACAAGTTTCCGTCGAAACATTTGCATTATTCCATTCAGTTACTTTTTGCGACTTGATGTAGTAAGAAATTAGTGAAAATTCCTGAAATACTTCTGTGTCTTTATTGCAATCAGTATATCCCTATGCAATCAATTCATCCAATGCTTTTTGAACCTCTACTTTTTTTACATCTGCCCAATAAAATATATCCAATTCTTTTACAAAAGACCAAGTCCACTGTTACAAATATTCACGACATGTTTTACAAAATTCTGTACCCGTACTTTTTACAAACTCATCATCAATATCAGTGCCACTATTTTTCAAGTTCATCAATTCAATTGCCGATTAAGTTTTACCTTCAATTTTCAATACAGCTTGATGAAAGCTTGCCGACTGAGCGTTTCAAAAATAAAGCCACAATTCTGATGTGGGGTCTTCAAAAAAGTTGTTTGATATTTGGCGATATTTTGTAATGCTCAAAAAGTAGTTCTTTAATGGCTGATACATTTTTAAAACTCTTTTCATGGCAGGCATAAGCGCAAACCATCTGGTTTTGCTACAGCCTAGCATTTTCCGATATTCTGTTTCAGTTTCGACACAAAACTCCTTTAGAGCATCAACTCGAACTTTGTAAATATAAAAAAAGAATACATCTTTACAATAATGCATTCATAATCTATGGGTAGGTCATCTGCAGCAGATTTTATTAGGTTGTTAATTATATCGGCTCTGCAACCAATACCTATTAATGTTTTTCCCAGAGTTGATGGTAATTTAATTAACACATTCTTAGTTCCTCGTCTAGCTGCACCCCCAAAATTGACGTTGGCATTGTCTCCACAAATGCCACGACTTTTGGAGTCAAACTGTTAATTGATAACACTTGGACTAAATAATTGACGATGATATCAGAAGTTCCACCTGGTTGGTCTTGGAGGTCTAAAATTTGTCCTTGCACACCTTCGTAAGGTTGGAAAAAGGACACTAGAATAGGATATATTTTCTTGTTACATTAACATGTTTTTCAACTTGTGAACTACATTATTTTAAAACGGGACAATTTTGCGTCTCGAAGCCATAATCGGGGCCACCGTTCAAAACGGGCCGCATGGTCACGTTACGTATACCACATGGCAACTATGTACGAAACAACATGCACTATGTAAGAAGTGCTAAGTGTTTATGCGACATTTCAGTTCGAATTAAAAAAGCTAAGTTTGCATTTCAAATACGAGTTTCGCCAAATCGCTTCTTGTGTTAAATTCGATTTGAAAAAGTGTTTATGCACACGGTACTAGTTAGTTCGAATTTTAGGCAACCGAACTACGCTGGCGCATAAACGGGAAAAATGTGAAAGAGAACAGATCACTCTCTTGAGTGAGTGAGTTAAAAAAATGATAAAAACCAAGATAATAAAAAAGGAAACTACAAAGAAGAAAGCACATGATAAAAACAAAAATATCACCACACGCATGCATAGAAATACAAAAAAGGCAAATAAACAACGGTGTGAGCAACAATGATACTAGTCACAACAACAACCAAATGCCAAAAATCAAATGTAAGCAAAAAGAAAATTAAGTAGTGACATTGACATGGTCTCATCATCAAGATCATTATCACTGTCAGTATTTTATTTTTAAATTCCTTGATATAATCTACGAATACAAGATATCGCTCTTAATCGGAGCATAGGGCGGAAACAAAAGCTCTCCAACGCTTTCTATCAGTTGCTAAGTATCTTAGCTCATTCCAAGTAGCAAGTGTTTAAAGAAAGTCGTCGTCGTCGTGGAGGGATTGTTATATCCGAGGACTGTTTCCGTTTCTTGAGTGTATATTTTCTTTTTACGATTGGTTCACTGGCCCAATGCAACAATGCAACCGAGGCGGCAGCCAATTAGCTATCCAGGGGATACCGTGCCGAAGCTGGAGGTTGTGAGCTGCTTGAGTTATTCGTCATCATTATCAGTATGAGCATCAACAATATGGGAGCCACATCAGTCTGATATGTACACAAACACACACACATACACATACATATGCATTTATATATGGTTCAAGCTTGCATATGCTAGTGTCTGGAGTCTTTGTCATAATTTTAATTAAAAGGAAAATAAATAATATGAAATAATATAAAAAATAAAATAACAGATAAAAAAAAAAAATAAGAAAACTCTTAAAGTATTTAATGATTTAATTTAATTTTCATTTCACCGCACTTTCACGTTATTCTTTGTGTTGCATAGACATTTATTTTCTCCCTTTCTCTCCATCTTTACCAACTACATACAACATACAACATTCTTACTATCACTCTCGCCTCTTTATCACAATCACTCACTCAGTCATACACTCATTCACTCACTTACTCAGTCTACTCTACATGTACTAATACGTGACGAGTATATCACCTGTTACTTGTTTACCTCTTTCTCTTTATCAGATACTTTACTTTTTACTCTTTAGCTTAGCTTTTAAAATTAACCGCGTCAGTCTGTCTGTCGTTAATCTTCGTCGTTCACCTTAAATTTAACTAATATTGCTTGGGATCATGGGCGTAGTCAGCCTTAAACCAAGATTTCCCTATTGGTGAATAACTCAATAATTAACATTTTATACTTACTTCGTCAATGATCTAGGAGGGGATAGCTAATATCCCCTTCAGTAAGCCCATGGTTGGAATGGGCTGGGTTTGACTTGATTTGTCTTTTTAACTCAATGTCGATGGAGAAGAATGTTCATCATCATCATCATGTTAGAGATAATGATGACGTTAATTTTGTTGCTGCTTGCTTATTGAAATGTATTAAAGATGATTACCCCACTTTTACCGCACATTTAAAAATCAAAAGCGGTTTAACGCGTTTTCCATGCAATCTCCACCACCATCATCGTCATCAACATCACCATCGATCTACTTAATCACTACACTGCACTTTATTGCATTTGATCAATTACTAAGTACATACATAAGTATACTATAAAAGAGAAAGAGAAAAAGAGATATACTGGTTCAAGTATTCCTGAAACAAACCATTCAGGTTGGTAACAATACTAAAATATTGTATTGTATTACATAGTATATAAGTACGTATACACGTAGTATCTAAGACGGTAAAAACAAAGTAGTTATAACAATCAAAGGAACTATTATTATAATTTGTCCAACGCGGGGACCAATTGAAGTGTGTATGCGGGAGTGAATAGTATTATAAGTTTGTCAGAAGGAGACATCGCAGACCAAATAAAGTATATACATATATTATTGATCAGCTCGATGAGACGAGTTGATTTAGCCATGTCCGTCTGTCCGTCTGTATGTATGCAAACTAGTCCCTCAGTTTTTGAGATAGAGAGCGCACATTTTGCACATATTTTTACCATACGCTGCACATTTGTTGGAATCAGCCGAATCGGACCACTAGGCGAGGTACCTCCTATACAAACCCCCTTTAAATGAATGCTCTTATTAGAAAATTTTTGAAGTGTAACTTTTTTAGCGGCGTTGGGCAAAAATTTAGTATGAAATTTTCAGTGAAAAAATACAAAATGTTACGTTTTGAGATTTCTGTATCTCATGAACCGCACTAAGTAGAGACTTGAAATTTTCACAGAATGTGTATTTCTATTCCCATTTTTGGAGAATCCACCAGAAAAGTCTAAATAATGAGATTACATTTCCACAACAACAACATGCAGTTCGTGTATATAAAAATGTTTATAACAACAACATACATGTTTGTTGTACAAAAACAAACGAATGTACGAAGAAAAGAGAACAAGGAACACACAGAAGCTCCCAGCTTATCTAATTTTTGTGCAAGAGGGAACAA
>JBAMAV010001749.1:0-75727 GCA_037043315.1 Amiota communis
GCAAAATGTTCTACTTCATGCATTTTTCACCAAATTTCAATTTTCATATCTCACTGTTTGCGCGAACTTTGCATTTGCGTGTATAATAAATCAAAAAACAGCTGTTGATGATGTGAAAACAGTACTGTGAAAACTACTTTGCATTTTCATTTACATCTATGATGCAGCGCCCATTGAAATGGTAATTACTTTGCGGCTTAAGAGTGTTGAACAGAAATAGCTGATTAAGAGACAACAATGGATGACAATCTTACCTACAATTAAGATATTCTCCATTCCACTCATCTTTGAAACACATATAAACAACATAAATAAATATTCCCAATCAAGTCAGGTCCCAGCACTTTGCTAATCCTTCCCCCTATCATTCTAAACTCTCCCCCTTCAAAATTTTCTTAACAATAGCCTTTCTATTTCTTTATTTACAAACAAAACACTGCTGATTGACTTCAAATAATCAAAGTACAGTAGTTTACAGTTATGTGGTTCTCTCTCAACAATATCTGTACTTACGCTCTTCTTCTAAATTTTTACGCTGCACAGCGCTATCATATGTTGTTATTTATGGTTTTTCCATTTATATATGTAATAATGTGCATATTTAACTGCCTGAAATTTGGTATTTGTGTGGAAAATAGAAAAGTTGCTGTTTTGCTTATTAATTTGTTGTTTTATTCATTTTTTTGTGTGTCATTCACGCTATGTTCAAGACTAAATGCGTATTTTTTCAGAGCGAGCAATTTTGAGAGCGTAACAGGCCAAACTGTCGCTATTGTATCATGTTTATTGTATCATGGTTGTACGCATCATGTATTGAGGCAGGATATTCGAGATCAACTTCTAGTATATTACCTATTTTAGAGTTTGGGGCAATATTTTCGAATTGGAAAGAATCTATTTCGGCTTCACTAAGCCACTCGAAGCCATCATATGGTAGGTATTGGGACATAGCCCAACCATAAAGATTGTTATCATCTAAATACATTAAAAATTCAGATGGCTTGCTAACATCAAAATCTGTCATATACTTGTTGTTGGCTTTGGCATAACGTTTGGAACATTGTACCAAACCACCACGAATTCCCGATTGCACAAACATATACATATTGAGGTCTGTCAACAGCTTAAGTTTTATTTTAGTTGACTTGAGAATAGCATCCCACGACAAACCTGGTAGAGTATAATAGTGTGCTGGATCAAGTTTATGTATAGTTTTGCATATGGCACGTAAGTGTTGAAATATATCAAACAAGAGAAGTTCATCTGTCTTTAAATATAACTTCATATAGTCCTGTAATGTTTTACATCCAAACTCTCTCCAAACACTTTGTGCATGATGATAGTCATCTCTACTACATTCTTGATTATTGAGATTATTAAAAAATTTCTCACGAGGAGGTAATTCCTCTTCTTGTAGACGTTCAATTTTGTCTACATATTCATAAGGAATAACACCCTTTCCACGGGCTAAATCAAAGTGAAAATCGTTGAAGAAAAATTTTCAGGTTGTATATAAACTATCTGCAGATAAATTATTTGCTATTTTATCAAAGCTTGATGCCATAAACCTGAATGAATCTATAAATGTTACCTCTAAATCAATATATATTTCGAAAAAGAAATATACAATTCTTTATTAAGAGGAAAAATTTCTATATTTATCTCAATTTTTTATAATTCCCCATCAAACAGATGTGCATCATAGCGTGAAAAATTATGAAAAAAACTGGGATAAAATTCGGTATTTTCAAGTTCAAATTGCAAGCGTTATGAGCTGCACCCCTATATGTAAATAAAACTGCGATGTGTAATATGGAGTAAGTTTTTTTTTTGTTTATGCAGGGAACGGTAGGGTGATGGACGGACAGTGATCGCGCTCATGCCTTGATAGTCTGGGTTGTGATGTTAGGGAATTGGCCTGAGGGTCAATTCAAGGTAGGGAGGGAGCACCCGCGACCAATACCACCGATAGTCGTATAAATTTGTAGACAGGGGATTGTGTAGGGTAGAGGTAGTAGGTCGTGGTATTTGTAATGAGTTTTTTTTTGTTTTTTTTTTATTCTTTTTTGTGTGGTGAGATTGTGGAAGTAGTTTAAATAATAAATTAGCCACCTCTGTCCCAACAGTTTGGTTAACAACCCCGCCCTGGGCCGTTGCTAGTGGGGCACAAACTCTTTTGGGACCTAGGAATATAGGGGTCCGGCACAAAGATATTAAAAAAAGGACAAAAAAGAGGACAAAATGTATTCCTTATTTTTTTTATTTTTTGTAATTTTTATCTTATAAATTTGATGTTATAAATTAGATGAGTTTTATTGCTTCATCTATCAGATCATAATCCTCTTCATCTGTGGCACTACTGTGGGAGGCATTAGTGCAAATCATATCTAACTATTTGTCTTTTTGAAGTGAAACTTCTTTAGCGGCGTTGGGCAAAAATTTAGTATGAAATTTTCAGTGAAAAAATACAAAATGTAACGTTTTGAGAATTCTGTATCTCATGAACCGCACTAAGTAGAGACTTGAAATTTTCACAGAATGTGTATTTCTATTCCCATATCCCCAACAAATAATACAATTTTTGGAAAATCCACCAGAAAAGTCTTAATAAAGAGATTACATTTCCACAACAAGAACATGCAGTTTGTGTGTATAAAAATGTTTATAACAACAACATGGAGGCAACCAGCATGTGTGTTGTACAAAAACAAGCGAATGTACGAAGAAAAGAGAACAGAAGCTCGTAGTTTATCTAATTTTTGTGCAAAACGGAACAACAGACGGCAAACGTTAACACATTATTTAACACAACAACAACAACTACACACGCCAAAGAAACCAAAAGCAATACACAGACGGACAGATAGACAGAATGACAGACACACTCATCGAGCTGATGAAGAATGTATGTATTTACTTTATGTGGTTTCTCTTTGTCTCCTTCTGTGTGTTATGCCAGCAAGACATTATGCGATCGATTGTACGATCAAGATCAAAAGTTTTTGATTTTCCATGCAATCGTGCCATGATCCGTCCCAATATATCAATCAATATATATTTCGAAAAAGAAATATACAATTCTTTATTAAGAGGAAAAATTTCTATATTTATCTCAATTTTTTATAATTCCCCATCAAACAGATGTGCATCATAGCGCGAAAAATTATGAAAAAAACTGGGATAAAATTCGATATTTTCAAGTTCAAATTGCAAGCGTTATGAGCTGCACCCCTATACCGTCCACTTAGATGACAGTGATCTCTTCCTCGACCATTTCCTATTGGTTCTTCACAAATGTGACAAGGAGTAGTTTGTTGAAATTCTCTTTCTGCTTCCTAAGTGATTGACATTGGAACAACTCTACTCAAACAATTATTGTAAATTGTTTTAAATCCTCGAACAGAGATAATAAATATTGAAGACCTGCGTTATCTAGCGTGAGGTCATAAGAAGATTTAATATATTGTGAAAACACTATGGGAATGTTTTGTTTAACCCTTTTTATATTTTCACTAACTATAGAATCAAGTGGGGCTAAACAACATTCAAAATCTGCATAAACTACAAAAGGGACATCTAATGTACACTCACAATTCTTAAATTCTAAAATAGACTCAGGTGGAATCGTGACTTGAATTGTTCATTTCGCTTCTCATCATGTATGTAGGCCAGCAGTTGTCACAAAAAAAGAGTGACAAGTCTAAAAAGAAGATGAAGTATAAAGTAATAAATACAATATGATAACACTTTTTTTTTAATGAAATACATTTACGTTGATAAACTTTTTACCCACACAAAATGGGTTTGGTTTTCTTCCTCCAGCAGCAGCAGACTTATGTGGATAGGTTTTCCACCACTAGTAAGGTATAGTGGACCTATAATACCACCAGCATCCTTATCATAACCAAAGGCATTGATACTGATGTTTGTATTCATTTCTTCAAATTTACATATGTATTTCAATTCCAGTGGAAATACCAAATTTGAGAAATCAAGTATCAAATTCTTTTCGCGCATATCTAATCGCGAGTTTCTAATGCCTTGGATGTTGCAGGATGAGCAACTATTAGGATTGCTTACACCCGATCTCAGCGCAGCAATTAGTGCCCATTTGAAACAATAATCATCAGTATTACGCACATTAATGATGGCTGTCTTCATCTTCAGGCAACGTGGTAATTCCATGAAACACCCTCCTTACAAAGGACAATATTTATTAATATTAACTTCGAGATGTATGATTTTGGTAAGAGCCCAGCCACTATCTCTTTCCTTCAACTCTAACATTTTTTGATAATCTGTTCAGAGTGGTTCAGAAGAACATTCCTTACATCTTTATCTTAAGTTAATTTTGACATCTTAGATTGATGTGAAAATGTTTGCCTCAATTCTTTATCATCTATTTGCTTTATATACTCAACATGTAGATTAAAGTTAATCTTATTGCAGTGAACTCTACACGATTTTCCTCCATTAATGAGATGATAGTGGTGGAGAGAACATTAAAGAACTCTTCTGGTAATAACAACTCCTCCCTTGTATTTTTCAATGCATATGTTTTTATACGGTTCTTCAAACCGCTTGTATTGAGTTCAGGGGTAAGGCTGTTAATTGATTTGTTTATGACATCAACATGTAGAGGTGGTATAGTTTCTTTAACGTAGAGCACATTTAGAGGTGCTCTGGTTGTTTCATCCACATCCATTGTTTCCATGGGGGAATATTTTTCTATGTACATTTTAAGATATATTAATGAAAATAAAGTATATCCGTTTTGCTCTCTCATTGTTTTCATTAGCTCTTCAGAGTTATTTGAAAAAAATCACTTGAATATTGCTAACAATTGTAATGACCGACACCTTGGATTTATGGGACTTAACTGATAATGATCCAGAATTCCCTTCTTCAACAAAATTTTTTTTAATTTCACAACATTCTCCTTTATTAGAGATATCATATTGTTGGACTCTTCATTGAAGAACTCCTCTGGCAATGAAGGGTCTTCGCTTTTATTTTCAAAGCGATATATACGTCCTACATCTCGCATTCTTTTGTTCCTTTGGGAACCATCACCTATCATTTTTCTTTTCATTGGTGTTGAAGAAGTTGATGGTTCCTCCAATATTATTGCCGATACGGCTGGTGATGGTGGTGTTGCTGGTGGTGGTGGTGCTGCTGGTGGTGGTGCCGCTGTTGCTCTCGATTTTGATGGACCGTTCATGGTTTAGTTTTTTTTTCACTTTTTTTATTTTTATATGCACAAAAGTTTTTAGTCACTTTTTCACATTTATCGAAAATGTAGGAGCGATTACTTGGAGAATCACTTAACAATTGAAGCTTGCAGTTTAGTCCACTCAAAGAATGGACTACACATTCTGATAGGATTGCTTTGAATTATCATGCGAGATTTAAACAAACAAATAGAGAAAGACAGAAAACAAAAACAAAACAATTGACGAACAGCTTCAATTTCCACTCACAATTATATGTTCGAATATGCTGCGCTTGCAGTTTAGTTCACTCAAAGAATGGACTATTCATTCTGATAGGATTGCTTTGAATTATCATGCGAGATTTGAACAAACAAATAGAGAAAGACATGAGCCGAAATCATAACTCTTATTTGTGTCAACGCACATTCCAATCGTGTTCGAATACGCTGCGCTTGTAGTTTAGTTCACTCAAAGAATGGACTATTCATTCTTCATTAGCGCCACATCATGGTGTAAGAAATAGAAGGGGCGCCAATTTCTTACAGTTATGTGTCGTTATCAATTATTGACGTCATTAGCATATCAGTGTATAGAACGCTGAAATAATGCATTTAGTGTTGAACGTAATTTCAAAATGCATTGCAAATTAAAGAATTTGAAGAATTTTCAAAATGCATTGCAAATTAAAGAATTTGAAGAATTTTCAATGCATTTTCAAATTACGTCAATTATTGAGAGTGAGTAATTTTTGAGAGAGTTAAAGGCCCAAGTGGCGGTACCTTGTATTATTGTACCATGCTAAACATCAATGTTCAAAAAATTATATCGTCGCGTTTTCTAGTTATTTTCAATATGAGCAATAGCGACAGAGCTCAACACTCAGTTCGGGATAAAAGTTACAAATGGAAGGAAGAATTAGCAAAATGCAGGGACCAGTCTTGTTCGGGAACATTAATTTATATTGTTAATATGTGTTTTAAAGATGAGTGGAATGGTGAATATCTTAATTGTAGGCAAGATTGTCATCCATTGTTGCATTTTACTCAGTTGCTAATGTGCAAGGCTCCCAGACAATAATTTAAACTGCGGCAGACTTCTTAGCCGCACATTTCGCAACGCCGTATTTTTCGAAGCACGCAGCACAGCGTTGAGAAGAAGAAAAGGAAGTAAACAACTTCTCATTTCTTATAAAGTTCATATTTATTCATTAAATATGTATGCTTAACACAAAATAAAAAAATATTATACCCATATGATATTTGCTCAACTTTTTTGCGCATGATGGCGTGTAACAGCATAGTTCGAATCAATACAATTCAACTTTCTTCTGATGCTGACTGACTGCCGCAGTCGTGGTCAAGGGTGTTACCATTTGTTCGTAGTGTTGTAAAATGGTAACTTTTAGGTGATTTTCGACTCTCTCCTTCTTTTTTTTTTGTTGCGCGGCAATAAACAGCTGATGATGACCCAATATATTTAAGAAAAATTTAATTGCACATTTCTTTGTAAAATATTAACAAAATACGTAACAGGAACGAAAAATGGAGCTGCCAGAACTACGTGCATATACTGCAAAATGTTCTACTTCATGCATTTTTCACCAAATTTCAATTTTCATATCTCACTGTTTGCGCGAACTTTGCATTTGCGTGTATAATAAATCAAAAAACAGCTGTTGATGATGTGAAAACAGTACTGTGAAAACTACTTTGCATTTTCATTTACATCTATGATGCAGCGCCCATTGAAATGGTAATTACTTTGCGGCTTAAGAGTGTTGAACAGAAATAGCTGATTAAGAGACAACAATGGATGACAATCTTACCTACAATTAAGATATTCTCCATTCCACTCATCTTTGAAACACATATAAACAACATAAATAAATATTCCCAATCAAGTCAGGTCCCAGCACTTTGCTAATCCTTCCCCCTATCATTCTAAACTCTCCCCCTTCAAAATTTTCTTAACAATAGCCTTTCTATTTCTTTATTTACAAACAAAACACTGCTGATTGACTTCAAATAATCAAAGTACAGTAGTTTACAGTTATGTGGCTCTCTCTCAACAATATCTGTACTTACGCTCTTCTTCTAAATTTTTACGCTGCACAGCGCTATCATATGTTGTTATTTATGGTTTTTCCATTTATATATGTAATAATGTGCATATTTAACTGCCTGAAATTTGGTATTTGTGTGGAAAATAGAAAAGTTGCTGTTTTGCTTATTAATTTGTTGTTTTATTCATTTTTTTGTGTGTCATTTACGCTATTTTCAAGACTAAATGCGTATTTTTTCAGCGTTTTAGCACACTGATATACTTATGAAGTCAAAAATGAGAGCGAGCAATTTTGAGAGCGTAACAGGCCAAACTGTCGCTATTGTATCATGTTTATTGTATCATGGTTGTACGCATCATGTATTGAGGCAGGATATTCGAGATCAACTTCTAGTATATTACCTATTTTAGAGTTTGGGGCAATATTTTCTAATTGGAAAGAATCTATTTCGGCTTCACTAAGCCACTCGAAGCCATCATATGGTAGGTATTGGGACATAGCCCAACCATAAAGATTGTTATCATCTAAATACATTAAAAATTCAGATGGCTTGCTAACATCAAAATCTGTCATATACTTGTTGTTGGCTTTGGCATAACGTTTGGAACATTGTACCAAACCACCACGAATTCCCGATTGCACAAACATATACATATTGAGGTCTGTCAACAGCTTAAGTTTTATTTTAGTTGACTTGAGAATAGCATCCCACGACAAACCTGGTAGACTATAATAGTGTGCTGGATCAAGTTAATGTATAGTTTTGCATATGGCACGTAAGTGTTGAAATATATCAAACAAGAGAAGTTCATCTGTCTTTAAATATAACTTCATATAGTCCTGTAATGTTTTACATCCAAACTCTCTCCAAACACTTTGTGCATGATGATAGTCATCTCTACTATATTCTTGATTATTGAGATTATTAAAAAATTTCTCACGAGGAGGTAATTCCTCTTCTTGTAGACGTTCAATTTTGCCTACATATTCATAAGGAATAACACCCTTTCCACGGGCTAAATCAAAGTGAAAATCGTTGAAGAAAAATTTTCAGGTTGTATATAAACTATCTGCAGATAAATTATTTGCTATTTTATCAAAGCTTGATACCATAAACCTGAATGAATCTATAAATGTTACCTCTAAATCAATATATATTTCGAAAAAGAAATATACAATTCTTTATTAAGAGGAAAAATTTCTATATTTATCTCAATTTTTTATAATTCCCCATCAAACAGATGTGCATCATAGCGCAAAAAATTATGAAAAAAACTGGGATAAAATTCGGTATTTTCAAGTTCAAATTGCAAGCGTTATGAGCTGCACCCCTATATGTAAATAAAACTGCGATGTGTAATATGGAGTAAGTTTTTTTTTTGTTTATGCAGGGAACGGTAGGGTGATGGACGGACAGTGATCGCGCTCACGCCTTGATAGTCTGGGTTGTGATGTTAGGGAATTGGCCTGAGGGTCAATTCAAGGTAGGGAGGGAGCACCCGCGACCAATACCACCGATAGTCGTATAAATTTGTAGACAGGGGATTGTGTAGGGTAGGGGTAGTAGGTCGTGGTATTTGTAATGAGTTTTTTTTTGTTTTTTTTTTTATTCTTTTTTGTGTGGTGAGATTGTGGAAGTAGTTTAAATAATAAATTAGCCACCTCTGTCCCAACAGTTTGGTTAACAACCCCGCCCTGGGCCGTTGCTAGTGGGGCACAAACTCTTTTGGGACCTAGGAATATAGGGGTTCGGCACAAAGATATTAAAAAAAGGACAAAAAAGAGGACAAAATGTATTCCTTATTTTTTTTATTTTTTGTAATTTTTATCTTATAAATTTGATGTTATAAATTAGATGAGTTTTATTGCTTCATCTATCAGATCATAATCCTCTTCATCTGTGGCACTACTGTGGGAGGCATTAGTGCAAATCATATCTAACTATTTGTCTTTATGAAGTGAAACTTCTTTAGCGGCGTTGGGCAAAAATTTAGTATGAAATTTTCAGTGAAAAAATACAATATGTAACGTTTTGAGAATTCTGTATCTCATGAACCGCACTAAGTAGAGACTTGAAATTTTCACAGAATGTGTATTTCTATTCCCATATCCCCAACAAATAATACAATTTTTGGAAAATCCACCAGAAAAGTCTTAATAAAGAGATTACATTTCCACAACAAGAACATGCAGTTTGTGTGTATAAAAATGTTTATAACAACAACATGGAGGCAACCAGCATGTGTGTTGTACAAAAACAGGCGAATGTACGAAGAAAAGAGAACAGAAGCTCGTAGTTTATCTAATTTTTGTGCAAAACGGAACAACAGACGGCAAACGTTAACACATTATTTAACACAACAACAACAACTACACACGCCAAAGAAACCAAAAGCAATACACAGACGGACAGATAGACAGAATGACAGACAGACTCATCGAGCTGATGAAGAATGTATGTATTTACTTTATGTGGTTTCTCTTTGTCTCCTTCTGTGTGTTATGCCAGCAAGACATTATGCGATCGATTGTACGATCAAGATCAAAAGTTTTTGATTTTCCATGCAATGATCCGTCCCAATATATCAATCAATATATATTTCGAAAAAGAAATATACAATTCTTTATTAAGAGGAAAAATTTCTATATTTATCTCAATTTTTTATAATTCCCCATCAAACAGATGTGCATCATAGCGCGAAAAATTATGAAAAAAACTGGGATAAAATTCGATATTTTCAAGTTCAAATTGCAAGCGTTATGAGCTGCACCCCTATACCGTCCACTTAGATGACAGTGATCTCTTCCTCGACCATTTCCTATTGGTTCTTCACAAATGTGACAAGGAGTAGTTTGTTGAAATTCTCTTTCTGCTTCCTAAGTGATTGACATTGGAACAACTCTACTCAAACAATTATTGTAAATTGTTTTAAATCCTCGAACAGAGATAATAAATATTGAAGACCTACGTTATCTAGCGTGAGGTCATAAGAAGATTTAATATATTATGAAAACACTATGGGAATGTTTTGTTTAACCCTTTTTATATTTTCACTAACTATAGAATCAAGTGGGGCTAAACAACATTCAAAATCTGCATAAACTACAAAAGGGACATCTAATGTACACTCACAATTCTTAAATTCTAAAATAGACTCAGGTGGAATCGTGACTTGAATTGTTCATTTCGCTTCTCATCATGTATGTAGGCCAGCAGTTGTCACAAAAAAAGAGTGACAAGTCTAAAAAGAAGATGAAGTATAAAGTAATAAATACAATATGATAACACTTTTTTTTTTTAATTAAATACATTTACGTTGATAAACTTTTTACCCACACAAAATGGGTTTGGTTTTCTTCCTCCAGCAGCAGCAGACTTATGTGGATAGGTTTTCCACCACTAGTAAGGTATAGTGGACCTATAATACCACCAGCATCCTTATCATAACCAAAGGCATTGATACTGATGTTTGTATTCATTTCTTCAAATTTACATATGTATTTCAATTCCAGTGGAAATACCAAATTTGAGAAATCAAGTATCAAATTCTTTTCGCGCATATCTAATCGCGAGTTTCTAATGCCTTGGATGTTGCAGGATGAGCAACTATTAGGATTGCTTACACCCGATCTCAGCGCAGCAATTAGTGCCCATTTGAAACAATAATCATCAGTATTACGCACATTAATGATGGCTGTCTTCATCTTCAGGCAACGTGGTAATTCCATGAAACACCCTCCTTACAAAGGACAATATTTATTAATATTAACTTCGAGATGTATGATTTTGGTAAGAGCCCAGCCACTATCTCTTTCCTTCAACTCTAACATTTTTTGATAATCTGTTCAGAGTGGTTCAGAAGAACATTCCTTACATCTTTATCTTAAGTTAATTTTGACATCTTAGATTGATGTGAAAATGTTTGCCTCAATTCTTTATCATCTATTTGCTTTATATACTCAACATGTAGATTAAAGTTAATCTTATTGCAGTGAACTCTACACGATTTTCCTCCATTAATAAGATGATAGTGGTGGAGAGAACATTAAAGAACTCTTCTGGTAATAACAACTCCTCCCTTGTATTTTTCAATGCATATGTTTTTATACGGTTCTTCAAACCGCTTGTATTGAGTTCAGGGGTAAGGCTGTTAATTGATTTGTTTATGACATCAACATGTAGAGGTGGTATAGCTTCTTTAACGTAGAGCACATTTAGAGGTGCTCTGGTTGTTTCATCCACATCCATTGTTTCCATGGGGGAATATTTTTCTATGTACATTTTAAGATATATTAATGAAAATAAAGTATATCCGTTTTGCTCTCTCATTGTTTTCATTAGCTCTTCAGAGTTATTTGAAAAAAATCACTTGAATATTGCTAACAATTGTAATGACCGACACCTTGGATTTATGGGACTTAACTGATAATGATCCAGTATTCCCTTCTTCAACAAAATTTTTTTTAATTTCACAACATTCTCCTTTATTAGAGATATCATATTGTTGGACTCTTCATTGAAGAACTCCTCTGGCAATGAAGGGTCTTCGCTTTTATTTTCAAAGCGATATATACGTCCTACATCTCGCATTCTTTTGTTCCTTTGGGAACCATCACCTATCATTTTTCTTTTCATTGGTGTTGAAGAAGTTGATGGTTCCTCCAATATTATTGCCGATACGGCTGGTGATGGTGGTGTTGCTGGTGGTGGTGGTGCTGCTGGTGGTGGTGCCGCTGTTGCTCTCGATTTTGATGGACCGTTCATGGTTTAGTTTTTTTTTCACTTTTTTTATTTTTATATGCACAAAAGTTTTTAGTCACTTTTTCACATTTATCGAAAATGTAGGAGCGATTACTTGGAGAATCACTTAACAATTGAAGCTTGCAGTTTAGTCCACTCAAAGAATGGACTACACATTCTGATAGGATTGCTTTGAATTATCATGCGAGATTTAAACAAACAAATAGAGAAAGACAGAAAACAAAAACAAAACAATTGACGAACAGCTTCAATTTCCACTCACAATTATATGTTCGAATATGCTGCGCTTGCAGTTTAGTTCACTAAAAGAATGGACTATTCATTCTGATAGGATTGCTTTGAATTATCATGCGAGATTTGAACAAACAAATAGAGAAAGACATGAGCCGAAATCATAACTCTTATTTGTGTCAACGCACATTCCAATCGTGTTCGAATACGCTGCGCTTGTAGTTTAGTTCACTCAAAGAATGGACTATTCATTCTTCATTAGCGCCACATCATGGTGTAAGAAATAGAAGGGGCGCCAATTTTTTACAGTTATGTGTCGTTATCAATTATTGACGTCATTAGCATATCAGTGTATAGAACGCTGAAATAATGCATTTAGTGTTGAACGTAATTTCAAAATGCATTGCAAATTAAAGAATTTGAAGAATTTTCAATGCATTTTCAAATTACGTCAATTATTGAGAGTGAGTAATTTTTGAGAGAGTTAAAGGCCCAAGTGGCGGTACCTTGTATTATTGTACCATGCTAAACATCAATGTTCAAAAAATTATATCGTCGCGTTTTCTAGTTATTTTCAATATGAGCAATAGCGACAGAGCTCAACACTCAGTTCGGGATAAAAGTTACAAATGGAAGGAAGAATTAGCAAAATGCAGGGACCAGTCTTGATCGGGAACATTAATTTATATTGTTAATATGTGTTTTAAAGATGAGTGGAATGGTGAATATCTTGTATATATCTATCCTATCTTCTATATATACCTATATATTGTAGGCAAGATTGTCATCCATTGTTGCATTTTACTCAGCTGCTAATGTGCAAGGCTCCCAGACAATAATTTAAACTGCGGCAGACTTCTTAGCCGCACATTTCGCAACGCCGTATTTTTCGAAGCACGCAGCACAGCGTTGAGAAGAAGAAAAGGAAGTAAACAACTTCTCATTTCTTATAAAGTTCATATTTATTCATTAAATATGTATGCTTAACACAAAATAAAAAAATATTATACCCATATGATATTTGCTCAACTTTTTTGCGCATGATGGCGTGTAACAGCATAGTTCGAATCAATACAATTCAACTTTCTTCTGATGCTGACTGACTGCCGCAGTCGTGGTCAAGGGTGTTACCATTTGTTCGTAGTGTTGTAAAATGGTAACTTTTAGGTGATTTTCGACTCTCTCCTTCTTTTTTTTTTGTTGCGCGGCAATAAACAGCTGATGATGACCCAATATATTTAAGAAAAATTTAATTGCACATTTCTTTGTAAAATATTAACAAAATACGTAACAGGAACGAAAAATGGAGCTGCCAGAACTACGTGCATATACTGCAAAATGTTCTACTTCATGCATTTTTCACCAAATTTCAATTTTCATATCTCACTGTTTGCGCGAACTTTGCATTTGCGTGTATAATAAATCAAAAAACAGCTGTTGATGATGTGAAAACAGTACTGTGAAAACTACTTTGCATTTTCATTTACATCTATGATGCAGCGCCCATTGAAATGGTAATTACTTTGCGGCTTAAGAGTGTTGAACAGAAATAGCTGATTAAGAGACAACAATGGATGACAATCTTACCTACAATTAAGATATTCTCCATTCCACTCATCTTTGAAACACATATAAACAACATAAATAAATATTCCCAATCAAGTCAGGTCCCAGCACTTTGCTAATCCTTCCCCCTATCATTCTAAACTCTCCCCCTTCAAAATTTTCTTAACAATAGCCTTTCTATTTCTTTATTTACAAACAAAACACTGCTGATTGACTTCAAATAATCAAAGTACAGTAGTTTACAGTTATGTGGCTCTCTCTCAACAATATCTGTACTTACGCTCTTCTTCTAAATTTTTACGCTGCACAGCGCTATCATATGTTGTTATTTATGGTTTTTCCATTTATATATGTAATAATGTGCATATTTAACTGCCTGAAATTTGGTATTTGTGTGGAAAATAGAAAAGTTGCTGTTTTGCTTATTAATTTGTTGTTTTATTCATTTTTTTGTGTGTCATTCACGCTATGTTCAAGACTAAATGCGTATTTTTTCAGAGCGAGCAATTTTGAGAGCGTAACAGGCCAAACTGTCGCTATTGTATCATGTTTATTGTATCATGGATGTACGCATCATGTATTGAGGCAGGATATTCGAGATCAACTTCTAGTATATTACCTATTTTAGAGTTTGGGGCAATATTTTCGAATTGGAAAGAATCTATTTCGGCTTCACTAAGCCACTCGAAGCCATCATATGGTAGGTATTGGGACATAGCCCAACCATAAAGATTGTTATCATCTAAATACATTAAAAATTCAGATGGCTTGCTAACATCAAAATCTGTCATATACTTGTTGTTGGCTTTGGCATAACGTTTGGAACATTGTACCAAACCACCACGAAATCCCGATTGCACAAACATATACATATTGAGGTCTGTCAACAGCTTAAGTTTTATTTTAGTTGACTTGAGAATAGCATCCCACGACAAACCTGGTAGACTATAATAGTGTGCTGGATCAAGTTTATGTATAGTTTTGCATATGGCACGTAAGTGTTGAAATATATCAAACAAGAGAAGTTCATCTGTCTTTAAATATAACTTCATATAGTCCTGTAATGTTTTACATCCAAACTCTCTCCAAACACTTTGTGCATGATGATAGTCATCTCTACTATATTCTTGATTATTGAGATTATTAAAAAATTTCTCACGAGGAGGTAATTCCTCTTCTTGTAGACGTTCAATTTTGTCTACATATTCATAAGGAATAACACCCTTTCCACGGGCTAAATCAAAGTGAAAATCGTTGAAGAAAAATTTTCAGGTTGTATATAAACTATATGCAGATAAATTATTTGCTATTTTATCAAAGCTTGATGCCATAAACCTGAATGAATCTATAAATGTTACCTCTAAATCAATATATATTTCGAAAAAGAAATATACAATTCTTTATTAAGAGGAAAAATTTCTATATTTATCTCAATTTTTTATAATTCCCCATCAAACAGATGTGCATCATAGCGCGAAAAATTATGAAAAAAACTGGGATAAAATTCGGTATTTTCAAGTTCAAATTGCAAGCGTTATGAGCTGCACCCCTATACCGTCCACTTAGATGACAGTGATCTCTTCCTCGACCATTTCCTATTGGTTCTTCACAAATGTGACAAGGAGTAGTTTGTTGAAATTCTCTTTCTGCTTCCTAAGTGATTGACATTGGAACAACTCTACTCAAACAATTATTGTAAATTTGTTTTAAATCCTCGAACAGAGATAATACATATTGAAGACCTGCGTTATCTAGCGTGAGGTCATAAGAAGATTTAATATAATATGAAAACACTATGGGAATGTTTTGTTTAACCCTTTTTGTATTTTCACTAACTATAGAATCAATTGGGGCTAAACAACATTCAAAATCGGCATAAACTACAAAAGGGACATCTAATGTACGCTCACAATTCTTAAATTCTAAAATAGACTCAGGTGGAATCGTGACTTGAATTGTTCATTTCGCTTCTCGTCATGTATGTAGGCCAGCAGTTGTCACAAAAAAAGAGTGACAAGTCTAAAAAGAAGATGAAGTATAAAGTAATAAATACAATATGATAACACTTTTTTTTTAATTAAATATCAGTATTATGCACATTAAAGATGGCTGTCTTCATCTTCAGGCAACGTGGTAATTCCATGAAACACCCTCCTTACAAAGGACAATATTTATTAATATTAACTTCGAGATGTATGATTTTGGTAAGAGCCCAGCCACTATCTCTTTCCTGCAACTCTGACATTTTTTGATAATCTGTTCAGAGTGGTTCAGAAGCACATTCCATACATCTTTATCTTAAGTTAATTTTGACATCTTAGATTGATGTGAAAATGTTTGCCTCAATTCTTTATCATCTACTTGCTTTATATACTCAGCATGTAGATTAAAGTTAATCTTATTGCAGTGAGCTCTACACGATTTTCCTCCATTAATGAGATGATAGTGGTGGAGAGAACATTAAAGAACTCTTCTGGTAATAACAACTCCTCCCTTGTATTTTTCAATGCATATGTTTTTATACGGTTCTTCAAACCGCTTGTATTGAGTTCAGGGGTAAGGCTGTTAATTGATTTGTTTATGACATCAACATTTAGAGGTGGTATAGTTTCTTTAACGTAGAGCACATTTAGAGGTGCTCTGGTTGTTTCATCCACATCCATTGTTTCCATGGGGGAATATTTTTCTATGTACATTTTAAGATATATTAATGAAAATAAAGTATATCCGTTTTCTCTCTCATTGTTTTCATTAGCTCTTCAGAGTTATTTGAAAAAAATCACTTGAATATTGCTAACAATTGTAATGACCGACACCTTGGATTTATGGGACTTAACTGATAATGATCCAGTATTCCCTTCTTCAACAAAATTTTTTTTAATTTCACAACATTCTCCTTTATTAGAGATATCATATTGTTGGACTCTTCATTGAAGAACTCCTCTGGCAATGAAGGGTCTTCGCTTTTATTTTCAAAGCGATATATACGTCCTACATCTCGCATTCTTTTGTTCCTTTGGGAACCATCACCTATCATTTTTCTTTTCATTGGTGTTGAAGAAGTTGATGGTTCCTCCAATATTATTGCCGATACGGCTGGTGATGGTGGTGTTGCTGGTGGTGGTGGTGCTGCTGGTGGTGGTGCCGCTGTTGCTCTCGATGTTGATTTAGTTTTTTTTTCATTTTTTTTATTTTTATATGCACAAAAGTTTTCAGTCACTTTTTCACATTTATCGAAAATGTAGAAGCGATTACTTGGAGAATCACTTAACAATTGAAGCTTGCAGTTTAGTCCACTCAAAGAATGGACTATACATTCTGATAGGATTGCTTTGAATTATCATGCGATTTGAACAAACAAATAGAGAAAGACATGAGCCGAAATCATAACTCTTATTTGTGTCAACGCACATTCCAATCGTGTTCGAATACGCTGCGCTTGTAGTTTAGTTCACTCAAAGAATGGACTATTCATTCTTCATTAGCGCCACATCATGGTGTAAGAAATAGAAGGGGCGCCAATTTTTTACAGTTATGTGTCGTTCTCAATCATTGACGTCATTAGCATATCAGTGTATAGAACGCTGAAATAATGCATTTAGTGTTGAACGTAATTTCAAAATGCATTGCAAATTAAAGAATTTTAAGAATTTTCAATGCAAAATTTTCAAAATGCATTGCAAATTAAAAAATTTGAAGAATTTTCAATGCATTTTCAAATTACGTCAATTATTGAGAGTGAGTAATTTTTGAGAGAGTTAAAGGCCCAAGTGGCGGTACTTTGTATTATTGTACCATGCTAAACATCAATGTTCAAAAAATTATATCGTCGCGTTTTCTAGTTATTTTCAATATAAGCAATAGCGACAGAGCTCAACACTCAGCTCAGGATAAAAGTTACAAATGGTAGGAAGAATTAGCAAAATGCAGAGACTAGTCTTGATCGGGAACATTAATTTATATTGTTAATATGTGTTTTAAAGATGAGTGGAATGGTGAATATCTTAATTGTAGGCAATATTGTCATCCATTGTTGCATTTTACTCAGCTGCTAATGTGCAAGGCTCCCAGACAATAATTTAAACTGAGGCAGGCTTCTTAGCCGCACATTTCGCAACGCCGTATTTTTCGAAGCACGCAGCACAGCGTTGAGAAGAAGAATAGGAAGTAAACAACTTCTCATTTCTTATAAAGTTCATATTTATTCATTAAATATGTATGCTTAACACAAAATAAAAAAATATTATACCCATATGATATTTGCTCAACTTTTTTGCGCATGATGGCGTGTAACAGCATAGTTCGAATCAATACAATTCAACTTTCTTCTGATGCTGACTGACTGCCGCAGTCGTGGTCAAGGGTGTTACCATTTGTTCGTAGTGTTGTAAAATGGTAACTTTTAGGTGATTTTCGACTCTCTCCTTCTTTTTTTTTTTGTTGCGCGGCAATAAACAGCTATGATGACACAATATATTTAAGTAAAATTTAATTGCACATTTCTTTGTAAAATATTAACAAAATACGTAACAGGAACGAAAAATGGAGCTGCCAGAACTACGTGCATATACTGCAAAATGTTCTGGTTGGTTGGTTGGTTGGTTTCCGTGGCTGGCTCGCATAAACCACTACAAGCCACAATTAGCACTAGAGTGCCGTTTTGATACCACTTCCTCGCCGAACGCAATCACTATTACTAAATCCAACCTGTCGAATTTAGGTATTTGAGTAAATCACCCGGACATGTGGCTGAACAGTCCGAGAGTTTGTGTATGAAATATTTGCCCAGAAACTTATTTCTAGTCTTTGCCAGGGCTGGGCATTGACATAGAAAGTGGGTGAGTGACTCCTCTTCCTCTTCGTTTCCGCAGCTCCTGCAATGGCTTCTAAACGGAATACCCAGTCTCTCCGCGTGCATACCTACACACCAGTGACCGGTAAAAACCGCTGTGAGCCTTGCGGTATCCGAGCGTCTAAAATGTTAACTGTTAATGAGTCTAAAAGACCTATTTTCGTTGTAACAGGGCCAGGTAGCACATGCCGCTCTGCAAGATTCAAGATCTTTCCACCGTCTGTTAGCCAGCTGGCGGAAAAACAGGAAGTTGCTTCTCTTGACGACCGCCAGGGGAATCGAGACCTGTTCCGCCAACGATACATCAAGAGAAGCACCAGAACGAGCCAATTCGTCAGCCTTCTCATTCCCCTCTATGTTCCTATGGCCGGGAACCCATATGAGAGTGATATCAGCTTGACGACTTAGCTCGCTCATCGTCGACCTGCATTCCTTAACGAGCTTTGACTTTGACTTGGTGGATTGCAGTGCTTTGAGTGCCGCCTGGCTGACAACGAAGATAGCTATCTTACGACCTTTCGGTGCGTTATTTTTGGCCAGCCGACATGCTTCCCTAATGGCAAGGACCTCCGTCTGAAAGACTATGGCCTCGTCGGGTAGCCGGAAAGAGTGGTCCAAGCTTATTTGTGGTGAGTGCACCCCTGCTCCTACACCGCATTCCTTCTTCGATCCATCCGTGAAGATTGAAATGTCAAAATCACTCTGAAAGTTGTTCTCTCTCCATTCCATCCTGGTAGGAAATTTTACCTTGAAGTCGCTCTCAAAGCTATTGTGCGCCACTGTATAGTCTGTTGTTTTCTTGAACATAGGATTGTTAACCACTCCTAGTATATTGCTATGTCCATATGGTCGTTCTGCCCAGCAGCCGGTTTCTTTTAACCTTACCGCGCTGTTGCAGACCATGTTTTTGATATGGAGGTCGATTGGGAGAAGATATAGCAGCAGATTGAGTGCAACCGTAGGGCACGTGCGCATGGCTCCTGTGATTCCTACACATGCCGACCTCTGCACCCCGCTAAGTTTGTGCACTATGTAGCTCTTTCCTAGAGCTGGCCACCAAACAATTGCCCCATATGTAAGAATCGGACGCACTATCGCTATGTACATCCATGCTGTTATTTTAGGGCGTAGGCCCCATCTCTTACCAAGCAATCTTCTGCAAGAGTAATAGGCCACAGAGGCTTTCCTAGCCCGTAGCTCTATATTGGATTTCCAATTGAGTTTTGCGTCCAGCATAACTCCAAGGTACTTGGCCTTGTTGGAACGATGAAGCTGTTGTCCATTCAGAAGAGGAAGAGGGAAAGTCGGTATTTTGGTTTTCATTGTGAAAAGCATCAGTTCCGTCTTGCTAGGGTTAACGTTTAGACGTGGCCCATTTTAACAGTCTCCCCAGAGCTCCCTGCATGATGTTGCTTATCACACTAGGAAACATCCCTGATACCATGATCACAACGTCGTCCGCATAGGCGACTACCCTTGCCCCTGTCTCCTCTAAAACCTTGAGAATGTTATCTATGACTAACAGCCACAGCAGTGGAGAGATTACCCCGCCCTGTGGTGTCCCTCTACTGACATATCTGGTTAGAGTCGAGTTTCCTAACTCTGACTGCACTGTTCTGGTTTTAAGCATGTTAACTATCCATTCCCCAATGTCTTCCTCTACGCCAATCCTAGCTAGAGAATCCTGGATAGCACGCGTACTAACATTATTGAATGCACCCTCTATATCTAAGAAAGCTGCGAGAGAATATTGTTTATAGTAAATCGCCCTCTCTGCCGTGCGGACAACCTCATGTAGAGCCGTTTCCGTGGATCTACCCTTGAGGTATGCGTGCTGGCAAGTCGAGATGGGAAATTTATCAATAATGGACTGAAGATGGAGTTCCAATACCCTTTCCATCGTCTTCAAGAGGAACGACGTTAGGCTGATTGGCCTGAAATCTTTTGCGGACTCATAACCAATTTTCCCAGCCTTTGGTATGAAGACTACCTTGACTCTTCTCCAACTCATTGGTATGTGGTTTAGACCAATACATGCCCTAAAAATCAACCTCTGTGAAGATCGAGTCAACGTCTCGTGAAGTTTGCCGTAACCGTACGGGTACTTCCGAATCAGTTGTCGTATCTTTACAGTCGGGGAAATGTGTTTTTAGTAGGAGATCAAGTGTCTCAGCAGATGATTCCGTCCATGTTCCGTCTTCCTTTTTCAAGAAAGAGGGATTTACCCGTTTCTTGGCCAGAACTTTTCCTAATCTTGCTGAGACAGAAGTAGACTCGATCGACTCACAAAATTCCTTCCAACCATTATTTTTGGCGTTCCTGATGGCTTTTTTGTAAGTCTTGAGACAGCCTTTGTATACTTGCCAGTTGTTATCCATGTAACACTGATTGAAGAGCTTTCTCGTTTTCTCTCTGAGTTTCGAGAGCTCTGCGTTCCACCACTGTGGGAAACTTTTATGGCTCCTTCTTATTAGACAGGATATCTTATACGCTTTGCTGAAAACTTCCTCAAGATATTTAACCCTCCTTTCAATTTCGTCCTTGGAGTCAATGTTTGAGCATGTAAAGGTATTCATTTTCGATTTAGCTGCCCTTGTAAAAACATCCCATTTTATATTGCGTGGGTTTCTAAATGGAACAGAATCCGTTGTCTTCAAATTCAGATTGTAGAGTAGCCAACTGTGATCCGAGAAAGATCTTTTGTTGGAAACTCTCCAGTTTTCAACCTGAACTCTGAATTTTCGGACAGAAGAGTTAATATCTAGTACCTCCTCCCACCCCGGGAAGCCTTCTGTACTAGGGAATGTGAAGGTTGGAGTATTTCCTCTATTGCAAACTAGCAGACTGGAACTACTAATAAAATTAAAAAGCGACTCACCCCTTTCGTTATCCTCGGTGCTTCCCCATAGCGTATGGCGTGCATTGGCGTCGCATCCCAGAAGTAGGGGAGTGTTGCTGGCTTTCGCACTGGCGGTCAACTGCGCAACCTCATCCGCAGGCGCCTCTTTGTTGTGCGCCATGTACACCGATGCTATAAACATGGCTTTCTCCTCCAGCACTTCGATTTTAACGGTTGTCAAATCACCTGTGCAGAATTGAGGACAAAGGAAAGAATTTACATTGTTTTTGACTAAAATACATGTTCTTGGCTTGTCACATACCTTAGCGTATAGTATCTTGTAGTTTTTGATTCTGAGCCCCAGAATGTTAGTGCCTCTGACCCAAGGCTCTTGGACGATGCATATGTCAACGTCCTCCTCGCCTAGGAAGACGGCAAGATTATCCGAGGCATTCTTGGAATGCTTTAGGTTAATCTGCACGACCTTCAGCATCGGTAGTTGGTTTCTTTGGGGTGCTTGTTGCTTCGTCCTGAAGCGTAAGGTCATCCATCAGCTTGTTTGCAACCTGCAACTCATCTGATTCTTCTTCTGAAGACCGGAAAATTTTTAGTTTGGCGTACCTCACGCCAAACCGCATTTTGTGGTCAGTTTTCTCCAACTCCTTAACAGAATCTTCGTTTATGGAGAGGAGCAGAGACATGCTGCTCTTTTGTTGACCTTCATCTTTTATGACAATCCAGTCATTCATAGGCATGGTAGGGTTCTGCCGCTGCAGAAGCTGTAGCACCTTGCAGTGCTCCACCTTCATAACAGGCAACCAAATGCGAGCTCTCGGCCGCCTTGGGATGTCCCGAACTGGGATAAGCTTAAGCATTAAGCCCTCCCAAGCATTGCTTATTTTAGCAATGCAATTGCCCAGAAACTCCAAGGACGGGCGATCGTCGCACTTGATCACCCTGCAGCCGCGGAGAACCACAGAAGAGTCGAATCCTGGTGGAGATGAACACAGATCAGAGAGAAGGTGTTCCAGCTCTGTTAACCTGGGTTCAATCTCCCCCCATTTCTCCAACACCTTCTTACCGCCGTTGGTGACTTCGTCAACAAGTGCCACCGTCAGCTCATCCCGAGCAACGTCGCTAAAAAGCATCTTGGCGCTTGTGGAGGGACCTTTTTCGTTGGTTGTTTTAGCAACTCTACTCTTACGAGTATTTTTAGTGGTCTCATCCTGAGAGCGATTACGTTTAGTCGCTTTTATAGGTTTCACGTAAGTGGACATGTACTCCACGTACTTGTCCACCACGGCCTGGTATTTCACCTTGTCAGCTTGGTCGAACTCATGTACCGTCCCACTCTCCTCATTTTTGGCTATCTTGCCTAAGATGAAGAGGGCTTTTTGGTACAGGTTCTTCCTGACCATCGCTTCCGACTTGCCTTTCCTCGGCCTTGTTGCACTGTTACTTGCCGATTCTGTCGGTTTTGCGCTATTTCCGATAGCCACCGACGTAGTTGTTGCTGCTGTTGTTGACGCCACAGCCTGCCCGCTGTCAGCGGTGACTAGTTCCTGGCCATTAACTCGTCCTCAGAGCTCATACCTAGCTCCACTTCGTCATCTGATAAGATGTTTACACATTGTTTTTTTAAATTATGGTTCATTTTTGGTCCCACGAGTGTATGCAAAATGTTCTACTTCATGCATTTTTCACTGTTTGCGCGAACTTTGCATTTGCGTGTATAATAAATCAAAAAACAGCTGTTAAAGATGTGAAAACAGTACTGTGAAAACTACTTTGCATTTTCATTTACATCTATGATGCAGCGCCCATTGATGTGGTAATTACTTTGCGACTTAAGAGTGTTGAACAGAAATAGCTGTTTAAGAGACAACAATGGATGACAATCTTACCTACAATTAAGATATTCTCCATTCCACTCATCTTTGAAACACATATAAACAACATAAATAAATATTCCCAATCAAGTCAGGTCCCAGCACTTTGCTAATCCTTCCCCCTATCATTCTAAACTCTCCCCCTTCAAAATTTTCTTAACAATAGCCTTTCTATTTCTTTGTTTACAAACAAAACACTGCTGATTGACTTCAAATAATCAAAGTACAGTAGTTTACAGTTATGTGGTTCTCTCTCAACAATATCTGTACTTACGCTCTTCTTCTAAATTTTTACGCTGCACAGCGCTATCATATGTTGTTATTTATGGTTTTACCATTTATATATGTAATAATGTGCATATTTAACTGCCTGAAATTTGGTATTTGTGTGGAAAATAGAAAAGTTGCTGTTTTGCTTATTAATTTGTTGTTTTATTCATTTTTTTGTGTGTCATTTACGCTATTTTCAAGACTAAATGCGTATTTTTCAGCGTTTTAGCACACTGATATACTTATGAAGTCAAAAATGAGAGCGAGCAATTTTGAGAGCGTAACAGGCCAAACTGTCGCTATTGTATCATGTTTATTGTATCATGGTTGTACGCATCATGTATTGAGGCAGGATATTCGAGATCAACTTCTAGTATATTACCTATTTTAGAGTTTGGGGCAATATTTTCGAATTGGAAAGAATCTATTTCGGCTTCACTAAGCCACTCGAAGCCATCATATGGTAGGTATTGGGACATAGCCCAACCATAAAGATTGTTATCATCTAAATATATTAAAAATTCAGATGGCTTGCTAACATCAAAATCTGTCATATACTTGTTGTTGGCTTTGGCATAACGTTTGGAACATTGTACCAAACCACCACGAATTCCCGATTGCACAAAAGTATACATATTGAGGTCTGTCAACAGCTTAATTTTTATTTTCGTTGACTTGAGAATAGCATCCCACGACAAACCTGGTAGACTATAATAGTGTGCTGGATCAAGTTTATGTATAGTTTTGCATATGGCACGTAAGTGTTGAAATATATCAAACAAGAGAAGTTCATCTGTCTTTAAATATAACTTCATATAGTCCTGTAATGTTTTACATCCAAACTCTCTCCAAACACTTTGTGCATGATGATAGTCATCTCTACTACATTCTTGATTATTGAGATTATTAAAAAATTTCTCACGAGGAGGTAATTCCTCTTCTTGTAGACGTTCAATTTTGTCTACATATTCATAAGGAATAACACCCTTTCCACGGGCTAAATCAAAGTGAAAATCGTTGAAGAAAAATTTTCAGGTTGTATATAAACTATATGCAGATAAATTATTTGCTATTTTATCAAAGCTTGATGCCATAAACCTGAATGAATCTATAAATGTTACCTCTAAATCAATATATATTTCGAAAAAGAAATATACAATTCTTTATTAAGAGGAAAAATTTCTATATTTATCTCAATTTTTTATAATTCCCCATCAAACAGATGTGCATCATAGCGCGAAAAATTATAAAAAAAACTGGGATAAAATTCGGTATTTTCAAGTTCAAATTGCAAGCGTTATGAGCTGCACCCCTATACCGTCCACTTAGATGACAGTGATCTCTTCCTCGACCATTTCCTATTGGTTCTTCACAAATGTGACAAGGAGTAGTTTGTTGAAATTCTCTTTCTGCTTCCTAAGTGATTGACATTGGAACAACTCTACTCAAACAATTATTGTAAATTTGTTTTAAATCCTCGAACAGAGATAATAAATATTGAAGACCTGCGTTATCTAGCGTGAGGTCATAAGAAGATTTAATATATTATGAAAACACTATGGGAATGTTTTGTTTAACCCTTTTTATATTTTCACTAACTATAGAATCAAGTGGGGCTAAACAACATTCAAAATCGGCATAAACTACAAAAGGGACATCTAATGTACACTCACAATTCTTAAATTCTAAAATAGACTCAGGTGGAATCGTGACTTGAATTGTTCATTTCGCTTCTCATCATGTATGTAGGCCAGCAGTTGTCACAAAAAAAGAGTGACAAGTCTAAAAAGAAGATGAAGTATAAAGTAATAAATACAATATGATAACACTTTTTTTTTAATTAAATACATTTACGTTGATAAACTTTTTACCCACACAAAATGGGTTTGGTTTTCTTCCTCCAGCAGCAGCAGACTTATGTGGATAGGTTTTCCACCACTAGTAAGGTATAGTGGACCTATAATACCACCAGCATCCTTATCATAACCAAAGGCATTGATACTGATGTTTGTATTCATTTCTTCAAATTTACATATGTATTTCAATTCCAGTGGAAATACCAAATTTGAGAAATCAAGTATCAAATTCTTTTCGCGCATATCTAATCGCGAGTTTCTAATGTCTTGGATGTTGCAGGATGAGCAACGATTAGGATTGCTTACACCCGATCTCAGCGCAGCAATTAGTGCCCATTTGAAACAATAATCATCAGTATTACGCACATTAATGATGGCTGTCTTCATCTTCAGGCAACGTGGTAATTCCATGAAACACCCTCCTTACAAAGGACAATATTTATTAATATTAACTTCGAGATGTATGATTTTGGTAAGAGCCCAGCCACTATCTCTTTCCTGCAACTCTGACATTTTTTGATAATCTGTTCAGAGCGGTTCAGAAGAACATTCCTTACATCTTTATCTTAAGTTAATTTTGACATCTTAGATTGATGTGAAAATGTTTGCCTCAATTCTTTATCATCTACTTGCTTTATATACTCAACATGTAGATTAAAGTTAATGTTATTGCAGTGAGCTCTACACGATTTTCCTCCATTAATGAGATGATAGTGGTGGAGAGAACATTAAAGAACTCTTCTGGTAATAACAACTCCTCCCTTGTATTTTTCAATGCATATGTTTTTATACGGTTCTTCAAACCGCTTGTATTGAGTTCAGGGGTAAGGCTGTTAATTGATTTGTTTATGACATCAACATTTAGTGGTGGTATAGTTTCTTTGTTTGTTTCATCCACATCCATTGTTTCCATGGGGGAATATTTTTCTATGTACATTTTAAGATATATTAATGAAAATAAAGTATATCCGTTTTGCTCTCTCATTGTTTTCATTAGCTCTTCAGAGTTATTTGAAAAAAATCACTTGAATATTGCTAACAATTGTAATGACCGACACCTTGGATTTATGGGACTTAACTGATAATGATCCAGTATTCCCTTCTTTAACAAAATTTTTTTTAATTTCACAACATTCTCCTTTATTAGAGATATCATATTGTTGGACTCTTCATTAAAGAACTCCCCTGGCAATGAAGGGTCTTCGCTTTTATTTTCAAAGCGATATATACGTCCTACATCTCGCATTCTTTTGTTCCTTTGGGAACCATCACCTATCATTTTTCTTTTCATTGGTGTTGAAGAAGTTGATGGTTCCTCCAATATTATTGCCGATACGGCTGGTGATGGTGGTGTTGCTGGTGGTGGTGGTGCTGCTGGTGGTGGTGCCGCTGTTGCTCTCGATTTTGATGGACCGTTCATGGTTTAGTTTTTTTTTCACTTTTTTTATTTTTATATGCACAAAAGTTTTTAGTCACTTTTTCACATTTATCGAAAATGTAGGAGCGATTACTTGGAGAATCACTTAACAATTGAAGCTTGCAGTTTAGTCCACTCAAAGAATGGACTACACATTCTGATAGGATTGCTTTGAATTATCATGCGAGATTTAAACAAACAAATAGAGAAAGACAGAAAACAAAAACAAAACAATTGACGAACAGCTTCAATTTCCACTCACAATTATATGTTCGAATATGCTGCGCTTGCAGTTTAGTTCACTCAAAGAATGGACTATTCATTCTGATAGGATTGCTTTGAATTATCATGCGAGATTTGAACAAACAAATAGAGAAAGACATGAGCCGAAATCATAACTCTTATTTGTGTCAACGCACATTCCAATCGTGTTCGAATACGCTGCGCTTGTAGTTTAGTTCACTCAAAGAATGGACTATTCATTCTTCATTAGCGCCACATCATGGTGTAAGAAATAGAAGGGGCGCCAATTTTTTACAGTTATGTGTCGTTATCAATTATTGACGTCATTAGCATATCAGTGTATAGAACGCTGAAATAATGCATTTAGTGTTGAACGTAATTTCAAAATGCATTGCAAATTAAAGAATTTGAAGAATTTTCAATGCATTTTCAAATTACGTCAATTATTGAGAGTGAGTAATTTTTGAGAGAGTTAAAGGCCCAAGTGGCGGTACCTTGTATTATTGTACCATGCTAAACATCAATGTTCAAAAAATTATATCGTCACGTTTTCTAGTTATTTTCAATATGAGCAATAGCGACAGAGCTCAACACTCAGTTCGGGATAAAAGTTACAAATGGAAGGAAGAATTAGCAAAATGCAGGGACCAGTCTTGATCGGGAACATTAATTTATATTGTTAATATGTGTTTTAAAGATGAGTGGAATGGTGAATATCTTAATTGTAGGCAAGATTGTCATCCATTGTTGCATTTTACTCAGCTGCTAATGTGCAAGGCTCCCAGACAATAATTTAAACTGCGGCAGACTTCTTAGCCGCACATTTCGCAACGCCGTATTTTTCGAAGCACGCAGCCCAGCGTTGAGAAGAAGAAAAGGAAGTAAACAACTTCTCATTTCTTATAAAGTTCATATTTATTCATTAAATATGTATGCTTAACACAAAATAAAAAAATATTATACCCATATGATATTTGCTCAACTTTTTTGCGCATGATGGCGTGTAACAGCATAGTTCGAATCAATACAATTCAACTTTCTTCTGATGCTGACTGACTGCCGCAGTCGTGGTCAAGGGTGTTACCATTTGTTCGTAGTATTGTAAAATGGTAACTTTTAGGTGATTTTCGACTCTCTCCTTCTTTTTTTTTTGTTGCGCGGCAATAAACAGCTGATGATGACCCAATATATTTAAGAAAAATTTAATTGCACATTTCTTTGTAAAATATTAACAAAATACGTAACAGGAACGAAAAATGGAGCTGCCAGAACTACGTGCATATACTGCAAAATGTTCTACTTCATGCATTTTTCACCAAATTTCAATTTTCATATCTCACTGTTTGCGCGAACTTTGCATTTGCGTGTATAATAAATCAAAAAACAGCTGTTAAAGATGTGAAAACAGTACTGGGAAAACTACTTTGCATTTTCATTTACATCTATGATGCAGTGCCCATTGAAATGGTAATTACTTTGCGGCTTAAGAGTGTTGAACAGAAATAGCTGATTAAGAGACAACAATGGATGACAATCTTACCTACAATTAAGATATTCTCCATTCCACTCATCTTTGAAACACATATAAACAACATAAATAAATATTCCCAATCAAGTCAGGTCCCAGCACTTTGCTAATCCTTCCCCCTATCATTCTAAACTCTCCCCCTTCAAAATTTTCTTAACAATAGCCTTTCTATTTCTTTATTTACAAATAAAACACTGCTGATTGACTTCAAATAATCAAAGTACAGTAGTTTACAGTTATGTGGCTCTCTCTCAACAATATCTGTACTTACGCTCTTCTTCTAAATTTTTACGCTGCACAGCGCTATCATATGTTGTTATTTATGGTTTTTCCATTTATATATGTAATAATGTGCATATTTAACTGCCTGAAATTTGGTATTTGTGTGGAAAATAGAAAAGTTGCTGTTTTGCTTATTAATTTGTTGTTTTATTCATTTTTTTGTGTGTCATTCACGCTATGTTCAAGACTAAATGCGTATTTTTTCAGAGCGAGCAATTTTGAGAGCGTAACAGGCCAAACTGTCGCTATTGTATCATGTTTATTGTATCATGGTTGTACGCATCATGTATTGAGGCAGGATATTCGAGATCAACTTCTAGTATATTACCTATTTTAGAGTTTGGGGCAATATTTTCGAATTGGAAAGAATCTATTTCGGCTTCACTAAGCCACTCGAAGCCATCATATGGTAGGTATTGGGACATAGCCCAACCATAAAGATTGTTATCATCTAAATATATTAAAAATTCAGATGGCTTGCTAACATCAAAATCTGTCATATACTTGTTGTTGGCTTTGGCATAACGTTTGGAACATTGTACCAAACCACGACGAATTCCCGATTGCACAAAAGTATACATATTGAGGTCTGTCAACAGCTTAATTTTTATTTTCGTTGACTTGAGAATAGCATCCCACGACAAACCTGGTAGACTATAATAGTGTGCTGGATCAAGTTTATGTATAGTTTTGCATATGGCACGTAAGTGTTGAAATATATCAAACAAGAGAAGTTCATCTGTCTTTAAATATAACTTCATATAGTCCTGTAATGTTTTACATCCAAACTCTCTCCAAACACTTTGTGCATGATGATAGTCATCTCTACTACATTCTTGATTATTGAGATTATTAAAAAATTTCTCACGAGGAGGTAATTCCTCTTCTTGTAGACGTTCAATTTTGTCTACATATTCATAAGGAATAACACCCTTTCCACGGGCTAAATCAAAGTGAAAATCGTTGAAGAAAAATTTTCAGGTTGTATATAAACTATATGCAGATAAATTATTTGCTATTTTATCAAAGCTTGATGCCATAAACCTGAATGAATCTATAAATGTTACCTCTAAATCAATATATATTTCGAAAAAGAAATATACAATTCTTTATTAAGAGGAAAAATTTCTATATTTATCTCAATTTTTTATAATTCCCCATCAAACAGATGTGCATCATAGCGCGAAAAATTATGAAAAAAACTGGGATAAAATTCGGTATTTTCAAGTTCAAATTGCAAGCGTTATGAGCTGCACCCCTATACCGTCCACTTAGATGACAGTGATCTCTTCCTCGACCATTTCCTATTGGTTCTTCACAAATGTGACAAGGAGTAGTTTGTTGAAATTCTCTTTCTGCTTCCTAAGTGATTGACATTGGAACAACTCTACTCAAACAATTATTGTAAATTTGTTTTAAATCCTCGAACAGAGATAATACATATTGAAGACCTGCGTTATCTAGCGTGAGGTCATAAGAAGATTTAATATAATATGAAAACACTATGGGAATGTTTTGTTTAACCCTTTTTGTATTTTCACTAACTATAGAATCAATTGGGGCTAAACAACATTCAAAATCGGCATAAACTACAAAAGGGACATCTAATGTACGCTCACAATTCTTAAATTCTAAAATAGACTCAGGTGGAATCGTGACTTGAATTGTTCATTTCGCTTCTCGTCATGTATGTAGGCCAGCAGTTGTCACAAAAAAAGAGTGACAAGTCTAAAAAGAAGATGAAGTATAAAGTAATAAATACAATATGATAACACTTTTTTTTTAATTAAATATCAGTATTACGCACATTAATGATGGCTGTCTTCATCTTCAGGCAACGTGGTAATTCCATGAAACACCCTCCTTACAAAGGACAATATTTATTAATATTAACTTCGAGATGTATGATTTTGGTAAGAGCCCAGCCACTATCTCTTTCCTGCAACTCTGACATTTTTTGATAATCTGTTCAGAGTGGTTCAGAAGCACATTCCATACATCTTTATCTTAAGTTAATTTTGACATCTTAGATTGATGTGAAAATGTTTGCCTCAATTCTTTATCATCTACTTGCTTTATATACTCAGCATGTAGATTAAAGTTAATCTTATTGCAGTGAGCTCTACACGATTTTCCTCCATTAATGAGATGATAGTGGTGGAGAGAACATTAAAGAACTCTTCTGGTAATAACAACTCCTCCCTTGTATTTTTCAATGCATATGTTTTTATACGGTTCTTCAAACCGCTTGTATTGAGTTCAGGGGTAAGGCTGTTAATTGATTTGTTTATGACATCAACATGTAGAGGTGGTATAGTTTCTTTAACGTAGAGCACATTTAGAGGTGCTCTGGTTGTTTCATCCACATCCATTGTTTCCATGGGGGAATATTTTTCTATGTACATTTTAAGATATATTAATGAAAATAAAGTATATCCGTTTTGCTCTCTCATTGTTTTCATTAGCTCTTCAGAGTTATTTGAAAAAAATCACTTGAATATTGCTAACAATTGTAATGACCGACACCTTGGATTTATGGGACTTAACTGATAATGATCCAGTATTACCTTCTTCAACAAAATTTTTTGCAAACACTTCAACATAAATGTTGTAGACGCTTAATTTCACAACATTCTCCTTTATTAGAGATATCATATTGTTGGACTCTTCATTGAAGAACTCCTCTGGCAATGAAGGGTCTTCGCTTTTATTTTCAAAGCGATATATACGTCCTACATCTCGCATTCTTTTGTTCCTTTGGGAACCATCACCTATCATTTTTCTTTTCATTGGTGTTGAAGAAGTTGATGGTTCCTCCAATATTATTGCCGATACGGCTGGTGATGGTGGTGCTGCTGGTGGTGGTGCCGCTGTTGCTCTCGATTTTGATGGACCGTTCATGGTTTAGTTTTTTTTTTCACTTTTTTTATTTTTATATGCACAAAAGTTTTTAGTCACTTTTTCACATTTATCGAAAATGTAGGAGCGATTACTTGGAGAATCACTTAACAATTGAAGCTTGCAGTTTAGTCCACTCAAAGAATGGACTATACATTCTGATAGGATTGCTTTGAATTATCATGCGAGATTTGAACAAACAAATAGAGAAAGACATGAGCCGAAATCATAACTCTTATTTGTGTCAACGCACATTCCAATCGTGTTCGAATACGCTGCGCTTGTAGTTTAGTTCACTCAAAGAATGGACTATTCATTCTTCATTAGCGCCACATCATGGTGTAAGAAATAGAAGGGGCGCCAATTTTTTACAGTTATGTGTCGTTCTCAATTATTGACGTCATTAGCATATCAGTGTATAGAACGCTGAAATAATGCATTTAGTGTTGAACGTAATTTCAAAATGCATTGCAAATTAAAGAATTTGAAGAATTTTCAATGCAAAATTTTCAAAATGCATTGCAAATTAAAGAATTTGAAGAATTTTCAATGCATTTTCAAATTACGTCAATTATTGAGAGTGAGTAATTTTTGAGAGAGTAAAAGGCCCAAGTGGCGGTACCTTGTATTATTGTACCATGCTAAACATCAATGTTCAAAAAATTATATCGTCGCGTTTTCTAGTTATTTTCAATATGAGCAATAGCGACAGAGCTCAACACTCAGTTCGGGATAAAAGTTACAAATGGAAGGAAGAATTAGCAAAATGCAGGGACCAGTCTTGATCGGGAACATTAATTTATATTGTTAATATGTGTTTTAAAGATGAGTGGAATGGTGAATATCTTAATTGTAGGCAAGATTGTCATCCATTGTTGCATTTTACTCAGCTGCTAATGTGCAAGGCTCCCAGACAATAATTTAAACTGCGGCAGACTTCTTAGCCGCACATTTCGCAACGCCGTATTTTTCGAAGCACGCAGCACAGCGTTGAGAAGAAGAAAAGGAAGTAAACAACTTCTCATTTCTTATAAAGTTCATATTTATTCATTAAATATGTATGCTTAACACAAAATAAAAAAATATTATACCCATATGATATTTGCTCAACTTTTTTGCGCATGATGGCGTGTAACAGCATAGTTCGAATCAATACAATTCAACTTTCTTCTGATGCTGACTGACTGCCGCAGTCGTGGTCAAGGGTCTTACCATTTGTTCGTAGTGTTGTAAAATGGTAACTTTTAGGTGATTTTCGACTCTCTCCTTCTTTTTTTTTTGTTGCGCGGCAATAAACAGCTATGATGACACAATATATTTAAGTAAAATTTAATTGCACATTTCTTTGTAAAATATTAACATAATACGTAACAGGAACGAAAAATGGAGCTGCCAGAACTACGTGCATATACTGCAAAATGTTCTACTTCATGCATTTTTCACCAAATTTCAATTTTCATATCTCACTGTTTGCGCGAACTTTGCATTTGCGTGTATAATAAATCAAAAAACAGCTGTTAAAGATGTGAAAACAGTACTGGGAAAACTACTTTGCATTTTCATTTACATCTATGATGCAGTGCCCATTGAAATGGTAATTACTTTGCGGCTTAAGAGTGTTGAACAGAAATAGCTGATTAAGAGACAACAATGGATGACAATCTTACCTACAATTAAGATATTCTCCATTCCACTCATCTTTGAAACACATATAAACAACATAAATAAATATTCCCAATCAAGTCAGGTCCCAGCACTTTGCTAATCCTTCCCCCTATCATTCTAAACTCTCCCCCTTCAAAATTTTCTTAACAATAGCCTTTCTATTTCTTTGTTTACAAACAAAACACAGCTGATTGACTTCAAATAATCAAAGTACAGTAGTTTACAGTTATGTGGTTCTCTCTCAAGAATATATGTACTTACGCTCTTCTTCTAAATTTTTACGCTGCACAGCGCTATCATATGTTGTTATTTATGGTTTTTCAATTTATATATGTAATAATGTGCATATTTAACTGCCTGAAATTTGGTATTTGTGTGAAAAATAGAAAAGTTGCTGTTTTGCTTATTAATTTGTTGTTTTATTCATTTTTTTGTGTGTCATTCACGCTATGTTCAAGACTAAATGCGTATTTTTTCAGAGCGAGCAATTTTGAGAGCGTAACAGGCCCAACTGTCGCTATTGTATCATGTTTATTGTATCACGGTTGTACGGATGGTGTAAGAAATAGAGGTGGCGCCATTAGTTTACAGTTATGTGTCGTTCTCAATTTATGACGTCATTCGCACATCAGTGTATATAACGCTGAAATAATTCATTTACTGTTGAACATGATTTGAAGGATATCAGTGTATAGAACGCTGAAATAATGAATTTAGTGCTGAACGTAATTTCAAAATGCAATGAAAATTGAAGAATTTTCATAGCACTGCTTCTTCAATTTTCAAATCATGTTCAACGCTTAATGAATTATTTCAGCGTTATATACACTGATGTGCGAATGACGTCATAAATTGAGAGTGAGTAAATTTCAAGAGCGTAAAAGGCCCTAGTGGCGGTACCTTGTATTATTGTATCGTGTTAATTTGGTATCACGATAGCGTACAGACTGGTTTTGTGGCTTGAGTTGGTATATTGGTTAATTTTGAAGTGTGATTTTATTGTTTTGTTTTACAGTTAATATTATTTACTCTTTACTTAATTTTATCATCAGAAGTGAGATAATTTCCACGTTTTCTTCGATTCCATCACGAGAAGATCAAAATGAAAATTTTGTTATCACAGCGGAAGCGATCAGTAATATTCTTCAAACGACGCAACGTGAACGTGATAATAGGAATTCGGCCGGTTTTCCTTGTTTCGATCCGGATCATTCGCGAATAAATATATAGAGATGGTGCGCCGACGTTGACGCCAGAGTGTCGCGGAATATGCTGGAGAACTTCGATTTAATTCCAAGAGTACAAGCCTCGCTGCTTGGAAGAGCAAAAGTATGGTATGGTAAATATGGTTATTAACATTATAATTGGACAGATCTGCGTGCTTTCTTAATACATTCCTTTTCAAGCGGTGCAGATATTGTTGAGGAGTTAAAAAAGGTGGCCAATTCCGAAAATAATGAGTATAACTCATATACTAACTTTGTAATGGAAAAAGTGTCTCAGATAAATAGATTGCCTTTTGAAATACCGGAGGACAAAATTGTTAGGATTATAGTTGGATGCATATCCGATATCAGTTTGAGAAACTCGTACATGTTTGTAATGCCGTCCTCAGTGCAGGGCTTTATTGATCATATGTTCGCTATCCGAGAGAGACGAAGCCTAGACAAAGTTCGTCATCTTCACGATTTCAGGAAGGGGAAGGTTTGTCTTGGAAACTAGCTACTATTCGTAGAGCTGATGTTGAATCACCCGTTTTGTCGAAACGTACGCGGGAGGATGATGGCATACGGTGTTTCAAATGTGGAAAGAAAGGCCATATAAGGCGGACCGGAACACGATGAAGTAACTTGTTGGACGAAGCAAAGGGCAGAGGTCATCCGACCTATACTTGAAGACGAGTTTCAAGAAGTCGAATGTACTTAAAGAAAACGTAAGAAATATTTTATAATTTTGAAATTGGATAGAATGTGAACAAGCGTAAGATTGCCTCTCAGCCATGGTATTCTGGATCCAATTATTTTGAAATTGGATAGAGCGTAAGATTGCCTCTAAGTCATGCTATTCTGGATCCAATTGTTTTGAGATTTGATAGAATGTAAACAAGCGAAATGCCTCTGAGTCATGGTATTCTGGATTCAATTGTTAAAGAGAGTACATGGACAAGCGAAATGCCCCTGAGCCATGGTATTTGACGAGTCTGTTCCTGTTTCCAAGCCTCTGAGTCTATCTTCCAATTGGTAAGAGTTGGAACAATCAAAGTTGCACGGAAATAGATAGTTGAGGTATACTTAATTGACACAGTCATGATTGGGATTGTGCATAGATTGTGATATCGTGTATGAAACTAAAAGGTTTTGTTTTACAGAAACGAATGCTGTTGTTTGCTGGTTCCTAGACAAGATGTAATGGAAAAGGAAGAAATGAGAAGGTTGATTTGTTTATGTTCTACACTTCTATGATTAGTGTTTGTTTACATATTAATGAAGTAAATAAAGAAAGTAATGAATTTGAATGTTGAGTAATGATGATGGATTCATCGAGAGCGATGAACCGTCAGGATGGCCGTGTTAGAGTAAAGTAGTAAAATAAGTAATATTGACAGTTGTTATCGTATCGATTTGTTAGTGTTGTATTTCCGTTGAACACTGAAATGACGCTCCCCACGTACTTTCGGTGTTGGTAAGGACGTTGAGGGAGGACAAATCTGTGCGTGGAAGGTAAACGATGATTATAAGTTTTGGTACCACGATAGCGCACAGACTTGTTTTATTTTGTGGCTTGAGTTGGTTGGATATTGATTAATTTTGAAGTGTGATTTTATTGTTTTGTTTGACAGTTAATATTATATAACTCTTTACTTAATTCTATCATAAATGTAAACCATAATGAATTTTTGACATTAGTATAGCTTTTATTACGTGTATGATAGCGTGGGTGTTGCAACTGATTTTTTTGTTGCCGACGCATGTGACAATGTTAAGTCTTTTGGACAGTTGTAAAATGAGTTTTTCGATGTGTTTGTCCTATCTATATTTTTTTATCTATATCCCAAGTATTTTTAGCAAGTTAACATTGTGCAGTATAAAGTTTGTTGATTGTATAACGAAGCTGCAGTTTGTCTTGCGACAAATATGCATGTGCTTACATTTGTCTACAGAGAGTGATGCGCCAGAATACCAGCACTATTGTTTGATATCTGCAAATAATGGATCAACATTCAATGTGATTTGTTGTTTACTTAACCGGTGAACTATTGTGTAGTCATCGGCGTACGCAATAAAGTCAAATGTTTTGTGTTTATTTATAATTTTGTTGAGTTTGTTGTAGCCAATTGTAAACCATATAACAGACAAGGGGGATCCCTGTGGTATCCCATTTTCTAAGGGTTTCGTTGAGGAATTATGTTGTTAATTTGCACTGTTATTTTTCGGTTTGTGAGAAAATTTATAATAAATTTGGCAATTTTCGGTCCAATTTTCCATTAAATCAGCTCATTGAGGATAGTATGGATTGAAATTATTTCATACAACAGTTTTGAGATGCAGGGGTTTAGAGAAATAGGGCGGTTCGAGTTGATGGTAGTCTTGTCTGTGTTTGGTTTTGGTATGGGGATAACGGTGCTGATTTTAAACTGTTGGGGTATATGACTGCTGAAGATGTTATTGAAAAGGTTAAGGAGTCGTTGTAGTAGGTTGGGTGGTAGGGTTTTAGCATTGGATAGCTAATTCTGTCTCGTCCAGGTGTTTTCCCCTTTAATTGGTTAAGTGCAGCTTTAAGTTCTGCCATCGTTATGTCTTTTTCTAGATGTAATGTCACATGGGAATGGTTATATGTAGGATGGCTTATATTTGATTTGTTGTATCGGAAAGTTGGGTGGAAATTTTCGTCTTTCGGGGCGTTTGACCAATTGGTGCATAGCGTCTATATCTTCTGTGTTAAAAAGATTTTGTGTAGGGTTATTTAGATTGGTGAGGCAGTGAATGTTATGCCGAGTTTTTAATCCACAGAAACGATTTATATTTGACCATATTTTCGATATGCAGGAATTTGGGTTTATTTCAGCGGTAAATTTTTGTGTTGCTATTAATTTTCTTATTTTTATTTCGCGCTTTAATTTTGTGTTTGCTTTTTTGTATGTAAGAATGTTATTATTGTAGGATTGTGAGGGTTTGCGGCAGGTGGCAGCCCCGTTTTAGAGAATAGTAGTTGGCAACGCGACTCAAGGTTCCTTTTCGAGGGTGTTTTGAGTAGCAGCAGAGTAAACATAGGAGAATCTTTGGGAAGGTTGATCGTGAAAAGTCGTGTTAGTGGCAGACCCGTTTGATTGGTGTGTTAAAAAAGAGGAAGAAGAGGTGCTCGACAAAATAAATGCAGTTAAAACACAGACAAAATGTACTCGACAATAATTAACATATTTGTAATAATAAAACCTACAAATATTTGGGGGCTCGTCCGGGATAATGCCTATGTAATCTGATTTTCTTTTTCTCTTGAGCGCGTATTGCATAAACTGTATCAAGTGTGTCAGAAAATATTTTTTTTTTGTCTACGCTGACGCCACCTAGTGAGGCAGCAGGCAGGAATAAATGTACGATCGCGTCGGTACGTTACAGAACAAAAACGAATAGAACAAAATAAACACAAAAATAAGTGAACAAGAAATAGTTAAAACGCAGTATGAAAGCGTGTGTAATGGTTTGAGAAGCAACATATGTAAAGAAGTGTGTATCGAACGGCAAAAACTGTTTTTTTTTTTTTTTCTTTCTTGTCTCAGCTGACGCCACCAAGCGAGGCAGCGGGCCGGAATAAATGTGCGGTCGTGTCGATACGTGGTAAAATAAAAACGAAACGAACAAAAGAAACAGTTTGGACACAACAAAACGGCGTGTGTATAAGTTGTGTCAAAAGCATTTTTTTTTTTTGTATAAACGAGTGCGGTCTAGCGAAGAAACTGTACCAAAATACAACACATTTTTTTTCCTCTTTTTCTCTCGTTTTGTGTGACGCAAATAAACTACGAGTCGGTCGAAGACAATCGTGTGGTTGGGTTGGTACCTAAAATAAAAGAAATAGTGAAAGAAGAAAACAACAAAAGCGGCGCAATAATCGTTGTACGTGTAGTGGTGACATTACTTATTGATCGTTAAAATTCAAGTTTTTGATTCCTGCTGTCTCATGCCGCCATGCGGAGCAGCAGTTATAGACATGAGTTTTGATGTAATACCAAAGTAGGGTATTTTGTGAAGCTGAGTGGAATCGACGAGGGAGTTGTAACTGAGGTACGCAGAAAAAGACTGGAGTATATTTGCGTAGTGATCTGCAAGTTACAACATCGATTTTAAGAGGAATCGAGAGGGAATTGTAGTCGAAGGACGCAGATAAACCACAAAAGTGGGCGCGGCAATCTCCAGGCTGCAACATCAACAGACAACAACCATAAAGAAAACGTAAGAAATATTTTATAAAAAAAAGGTACAATTTATGAACAAGCTTAACATTGCCTCTGAGTCATGGTATTTTGAAAATATTGTGTTGAAAATTGATAGAATTCATAAACAATGGTATTCTATGTGTAATTTTGAAATTGGATAGAATGTGAACAAGCGTAAGATTGCCTCTCAGCCATGGTATTCTGGATCCAATTATTTTGAAATTGGATAGAATGTGAACAAGCGTAAGATTGCCTCTGAGTCATGCTATTCTGGATCCAATTGTTTTGAGATTTGATAGAATGTAAACAAGCGAAATGCCTCTGAGTCATGATATTCTGGATTCAATTGTTAAAGAGAGTACATGGACAAGCGAAATGCCCCTGAGCCATGGTACTTGACGAGTCTGTTCCTGTTTCCAAGCCTCTGAGTCTATCTTCCAATTGGTAAGAGTTGGAACAATCAAAGTTGCACGGAAATAGATAGTTGAGGTATACTTAATTGACACAGTCATGATTGGGATTGTGCATAGATTGTGATATCGTGTATGAAACTAAAAGGTTTTGTTTTACAGAAACGAATGCTGTTGTTTGCTGGTTCCTAGACAAGATGTAATGGAAAAGGAAGAAATGAGGAGGTTGATTTGTTTATGTTCTACACTTCTATGATTAGTGTTTGTTTACATATTAATGAATTAAATAAAGAAAGTAATGAATTTGAATGTTGAGTAATGATGATGGATTCATCGAGAGCGATGAACCCTCAGGATGGCCGTGTTAGAGTAAAGTAGTAAAATAAGTAATATTGACAGTTGTTATCGTTATCGATTTTTTCAGTAGGGTATTTTGTGAAGCTGAGTGGAATCGACGAGGGAGTTGTAACTGAGGTACGCAGAAAAATACTGGAGTATATTTGCGTAGTGATCTGCAAGTTACAACATCGATTTTAAGAGGAATCGAGAGGGAATTGTAGTCGAAGGACGCAGATAAACCACAATGGTGGGCGTGGCAGTCTGCAGGCTACAACATCAACGACAACAGCATATTACACATCAGCGGCGTGGGAGTTGCAGCTGAAGGGCGCAGATAAACCACAAAAGTGGGCGCGGCAATCTGCAGGTTGCAACATCAACAGAAAACAACCATAAACATCAACAGCAACAAGTGCCATTTATAAAAAGCATCGTTTATGGTAGTTTTAAGTTAACTGTAGGAATTAAGATCAGCACATCAACTTATTTGTTTGTTAACTAAATTGTGTCAAGTATTGTGTTGATGTGATTTGGTTTGTATAGAAGCATTTTGGATGACAAATTTCGTATCTTAAGTATATAATTGTAACGAAAGGGTCGAACATGGACGCAAGACTGATTTTAAATTTGAAAGTTATCGAAGTGAGGGAGAAGCTTAGGGATCTAAACCTCAGTATAGTTGGTAGAAAAAGAGATTTGCAGGAGATGAATATTACAACTTAGACGAACCAGCGGAAGATCAAGAGGTAGAAGAAGACCCAATTTTTGTTCGGTCGAGGGATTATCGAAAGGTCCAGTCGAGGGTAGTAAGATCTCAGTTCACTTTAGACGACGTGAGAGATAGCGTATCATCATTATCTGGTTCGACAATTTGACATCAATCAGTGGCTTTCAGAATTTGAGGATGTCGCCACTACAGTGCATTGGGATGATCTTCAAAAATACGTTTACGCTAAACAATTGTTAGAAGGTGCAGCTAAACTATTTGTTAGAGAATTGAAGGGCGTAGTTGGATGGGTGAAACTGAAGGAAAACTTGAATTTGGAACTAAACTGTGTGTATCCGACGACCACACTTTTATGAGCAGAAGACAAAAAATGCCAAAGGAAAGTTTGATGGAGTATTTGTATTCATTGGTCGAAGTAGGAAAACAGATAAACCTAGATGAGGTAAGCATAGTGTCATACTTTATAGAAGGCGTACCAGATAGCAGAACAAACAAAGCAAATCTCTATAATTGTAAAACTTTAAGCGGGTTAAAACAAGAGATCAGATTCTACCAGAAGACTACGGTAGGAAACTGCGGAAAAGAAGACAAGAAAGAGTCAATTCCAGTAGACGATGTGATTTTTGATGCCACGTTCTACGTCGTCAACCGTGATGACCTGGAGAGCAAAGCCATCATCGAAAATGACATTTTGAGTTCACGAGGCATATCAGTTGATGTTAAGAGGAAAGAGTTAACAGAAAATCATAATTGTTTGCGAGTAGAAGAATTTAAAGTAGAGCAACTACCATCGGACAGAGTTAACTTAGAGGATCAGAAGGTAACACAGAAGACAGTAGTGGAGAAACTACGTAATGAAAACACACTAGAAACAAAAACCAAACCACATTTAGACCGATGACCGTGGTGGAAGTTTACAAGATGTTGGACCTAGCAAAGAAAACAGTAAAAGGGAATACGAGGAAATTCGCGTCATTGGCTACGCGAAATGGACAATACGAGTTCACACACGTACCATTTGGTGTATCGAATTCACCTTCGTTTTTCTATCAGTATGTTAACGTTGTACTTAGAGAAAGGACACTTCACGAAGGGCATTTTGGTGTGTAGAAAACCAAAGATGCTTACTGGACTGAACATGAATATGAAAGACGACGACATAAGAAAATCATTAGAAGAACACAATACAATGCAGGTATGAAGTTACGACCAAAATTTTTTGGATCATGTAGAGTAGCAAAGGTGATAAGGCACGGTCGATACGATGTACAGAAGATAGGGTGTCAGGAAGGTCCTAACTTAACTACAACTGCGGCAGAGTTTATGAAAAAATGGGATTCGTTCGGGACGAACGAAGAGTCAGGACGGCCGATTGTAGGATTGTGAGGGTTTTGCGGCAGGTGGCAACCCCGTGTTAGAGAATAGTAGTTGGCAACGCGACTCAAGGTTCCTTTTCGAGGGTGTTTTGAGTAGCAGCAGAGTAAACATAGGAGAATCTTTTGGGAAGGTTGATCGTGAAAAGTCGTGTTAGTGGCAGACCCGTTTGATTGGTGTGTTAAAAAAGAGGAAGAAGAGGTGCTCGACAAAATAAATGTAATTAAAACAGGCAAAATGTACTTGAAAACAATTAACATATTTGTATTAATAAAACCTACAAATATTTGGGGGCTCGTCCGGGATAATGCCTATGTAATCTGATTTTTTTTTTTTCTCTTGAGCGCGTATTGCATAAACTGTATCAACAAAACGGCGTGTGTATAAGTTGTGTCAAAAGCATTTTTTTTTTTGTATAAACGAGTGCGGTCTAGCGAAGAAACTGTACCAAAATACAACACATTTTTTTTCCTCTTTTTCTCTCGTTTTGTGTGACGCAAATAAACTACGAGTCGGTCGAAGACAATCGTGTGGTTGGGTTGGTACCTAAAATAAAAGAAATAGTGAAAGAAGAAAACAACAAAAGCGGCGCAATAATCGTTGTACGTGTAGTGGTGACATTACTTATTGATCGTTAAAATTCAAGTTTTTGATTCCTGCTGTCTCATGCCGCCATGCGGAGCAGCAGTTATAGACATGAGTTTTGATGTAATACCAAAGTAGGGTATTTTGTGAAGCTGAGTGGAATCGACGAGGGAGTTGTAACTGAGGTACGCAGAAAAAGACTGGAGTATATTTGCGTAGTGATCTGCAAGTTACAACATCGATTTTAAGAGGAATCGAGAGGGAATTGTAGTCGAAGGACGCAGATAAACCACAAAAGTGGGCGCGGCAATCTCCAGGCTGCAACATCAACAGACAACAACCATAAAGAAAACGTAAGAAATATTTTATAAAAAAAAAGGGACAATTTATGAACAAGCTTAACATTGCCTCTGAGTCATGGTATTTTGAAAATATTGTGTTGAAAATTGATAGAATTCATAAACAATGGTATTCTATGTGTAATTTTGAAATTGGATAGAATGTGAACAAGCGTAAGATTGCCTCTCAGCCATGGTATTCTGGATCCAATTATTTTGAAATTGGATAGAATGTGAACAAGCGTAAGATTGCCTCTGAGTCATGCTATTCTGGATCCAATTGTTTTGAGATTTGATAGAATGTAAACAAGCGAAATGCCTCTGAGTCATGATATTCTGGATTCAATTGTTAAAGAGAGTACATGGACAAGCGAAATGCCCCTGAGCCATGGTACTTGACGAGTCTGTTCCTGTTTCCAAGCCTCTGAGTCTATCTTCCAATTGGTAAGAGTTGGAACAATCAAAGTTGCACGGAAATAGATAGTTGAGGTATACTTAATTGACACAGTCATGATTGGGATTGTGCATAGATTGTGATATCGTGTATGAAACTAAAAGGTTTTGTTTTACAGAAACGAATGCTGTTGTTTGCTGGTTCCTAGACAAGATGTAATGGAAAAGGATGAAATGAGGAGGTTGATTTGTTTATGTTCTACACTTCTATGATTAGTGTTTGTTTACATATTAATGAATTAAATAAAGAAAGTAATGAATTTGAATGTTGAGTAATGATGATGGATTCATCGAGAGCGATGAACCCTCAGGATGGCCGTGTTAGAGTAAAGTAGTAAAATAAGTAATATTGACAGTTGTTATCGTTATCGATTTGTCAGTAGGGTATTTTGTGAAACTGAGTGGAATCGACGAGGGAGTTGTAACTGAGGTACGCAGAAAAATACTGGAGTATATTTGCGTAGTGATCTGCAAGTTACAACATCGATTTTAAGAGGAATCGAGAGGGAATTGTAGTCGAAGGACGCAGATAAACCACAAAGGTGGGCGTGGCAGTCTGCAGGCTACAACATCAACGACAACAGCATATTACACATCAGCGGCGTGGGAGTTGCAGCTGAAGGGCGCAGATAAACCACAAAAGTGGGCGCGGCAATCTGCAGGTTGCAACATCAACAGAAAACAACCATAAACATCAACAGCAACAAGTGCCATTTATAAAAAGCATCGTTTATGGTAGTTTTAAGTTAACTGTAGGAATTAAGATCAGCACATCAACTTATTTGTTTGTTAACTAAATTGTGTCAAGTATTGTGTTGATGTGATTTGGTTTGTATAGAAGCATTTTGGATGACAAATTTCGTATCTTAAGTATATAATTGTAACGAAAGGGTCGAACATGGACGCAAGACTGATTTTAAATTTGAAAGTTATCGAAGTGAGGGAGAAGCTTAGGGATCTAAACCTCAGTACAGTTGGTAGAAAAAGAGATTTGCAGGAGATGAATATTACAACTTAGACGAACCAGCGGAAGATCAAGAGGTAGAAGAAGACCCAATTTTTGTTCGGTCGAGGGATTATCGAAAGGTCCAGTCGAGGGTAGTAAGATCTCAGTTCACTTTAGACGACGTGAGAGATAGCGTATCATCATTATCTGGTTCGACAATTTGACATCAATCAGTGGCTTTCAGAATTTGAGGATGTCGCCACTACAGTGCATTGGGATGATCTTCAAAAATACGTTTACGCTAAACAATTGTTAGAAGGTGCAGCTAAACTATTTGTTAGAGAATTGAAGGGCGTAGTTGGATGGGTGAAACTGAAGGAAAACTTGAATTTGGAACTAAACTGTGTGTATCCGACGACCACACTTTTTTGAGCAGAAGACAAAAAATGCCAAAGGAAAGTTTGATGGAGTATTTGTATTCATTGGTCGAAGTAGGAAAACAGATAAACCTAGATGAGGTAAGCATAGTGTCATACTTTATAGAAGGCGTACCAGATAGCAGAACAAACAAAGCAAATCTCTATAATTGTAAAACTTTAAGCGGGTTAAAACAAGAGATCAGATTCTACCAGAAGACTACGGTAGGAAACTGCGGAAAAGAAGACAAGAAAGAGACAATTCCAGTAGACGATGTGATTTTTGATTCCACGTTCAACGTCGTCAACCGTGATGACCTGGAGAGCAAAGCCATCATCGAAAATGACATTTTGAGTTCACGAGGCATATCAGTTGATGTTAAGAGGAAAGAGTTAACAGAAAATCATAATTGTTTGCGAGTAGAAGAATTTAAAGTAGAGCAACTACCATCGGACAGAGTTAACTTAGAGGATCAGAAGGTAACACAGAAGACAGTAGTGGAGAAACTACGTAATGAAAACACACTAGAAACAAAAACCAAACCACATTTAGACCGATGACCGTGGTGGAAGTTTACAAGATGTTGGACCTAGCAAAGAAAACAGTAAAAGGGAATACGAGGAAATTCGCGTCATTGGCTACGCGAAATGGACAATACGAGTTCACACACGTACCATTTGGTGTATCGAATTCACCTTCGTTTTTCTATCAGTATGTTAACGTTGTACTTAGAGAAAGGACACTTCACGAAGGGCATTTTGGTGTGTAGAAAACCAAAGATGCTTACTGGACTGAACATGAATATGAAAGACGACGACATAAGAAAATCATTAGAAGAACACAATACAGTGCAGGTATGAAGTTACGACCAAAATTTTTTGGATCATGTAGAGTAGCAAAGGTGATAAGGCACGGTCGATACGATGTACAGAAGATAGGGTGTCAGGAAGGTCCTAACTTAACTACAACTGCGGCAGAGTTTATGAAAAAATGGGATTCGTTCGGGACGAACGAAGAGTCAGGACGGCCGATTGTAGGATTGTGAGGGTTTTGCGGCAGGTGGCAACCCCGTGTTAGAGAATAGTAGTTGGCAACGCGACTCAAGGTTCCTTTTCGAGGGTGTTTTGAGTAGCAGCAGAGTAAACATAGGAGAATCTTTGGGAAGGTTGATCGTGAAAAGTCGTGTTAGTGGCAGACCCGTTTGATTGGTGTGTTAAAAAAGAGGAAGAAGAGGTGCTCGACAAAATAAATGTAATTAAAACAGGCAAAATGTACTTGAAAACAATTAACATATTTGTATTAATAAAACCTACAAATATTTGGGGGCTCGTCCGGGATAATGCCTATGTAATCTGATTTTTTTTTTTTCTCTTGAGCGCGTATTGCATAAACTGTATCAAGTGTGTCAGAAAATATTTTTTTTTTGTCTACGCTGACGCCACCTAGTGAGGCAGCAGGCAGGAATAAATGTACGATCGCGTCGGTACGCTACAGAACAAAAACGAATAGAACAAAATAAACACAAAAAGAAGTGAACAAGAAATAGTTAAATCGCAGTATGAATACGTGTGTAATGGTTTGAGAAGCAACATATGTAAAGAAGTGTGTATCGAACGGCAAAAACTGTTTTTTTTTTCTTTCTTGTCTCAGCTGATGCCACCAAGCGAGGCAGCGGGCGGGAATAAATGTGCGATCGTGTCGATACGTGGTAAAATAAAAACGAAACGAACAAAAGAAACAGTTTGGACACAACAAAACGGCGTGTGTATAAGTTGTGTCAAAAGCATTTTTTTTTTTTTTGTATAAACGAGTGCGGTCTAGCGAAGAAACTGTACCAAAATACAACACATTTTTTTTCCTCTTTTTCTCTCGTTTTGTGTGACGCAAATAAACTACGAGTCGGTCGAAGACAATCGTGTGGTTGGGTTGGTACCTAAAATAAAAGAAATAGTGAAAGAAGAAAACAACAAAAGCGGCGCAATAATCGTTGTACGTGTAGTGGTGACATTACTTATTGATCGTTAAAATTCAAGTTTTTGATTCCTGCTGTCTCATGCCGCCATGCGGAGCAGCAGTTATAGACATGAGTTTTGATGTAATACCAAATTAGGGTATTTTGTGAAGCTGAGTGGAATCGACGAGGGAGTTGTAACTGAGGTACGCAGAAAAAGACTGGAGTATATTTGCGTAGTGATCTGCAAGTTACAACATCGATTTTAAGAGGAATCGAGAGGGAATTGTAGTCGAAGGACGCAGATAAACCACAAAAGTGGGCGTGGCAATCTCCAGGCTGCAACATCAACAGACAACAACCATAAAGAAAACGTAAGAAATATTTTATAAAAAAAAAGGTACAATTTATGAACAAGCTTAACATTGCCTCTGAGTCATGGTATTTTGAAAATATTGTGTTGAAAATTGATAGAATTCATAAACAATGGTATTCTATGTGTAATTTTGAAATTGGATAGAATGTGAACAAGCGTAAGATTGCCTCTCAGCCATGGTATTCTGGATCCAATTATTTTGAAATTGGATAGAATGTGAACAAGCGTAAGATTGCCTCTGAGTCATGCTATTCTGGATCCAATTGTTTTGAGATTTGATAGAATGTAAACAAGCGAAATGCCTCTGAGTCATGATATTCTGGATTCAATTGTTAAAGAGAGTACATGGACAAGCGAAATGCCCCTGAGCCATGGTACTTGACGAGTCTGTTCCTGTTTCCAAGCCTCTGAGTCTATCTTCCAATTGGTAAGAGTTGGAACAATCAAAGTTGCACGGAAAGAGATAGTTGAGGTATACTTAATTGACACAGTCATGATTGGGATTGTGCATAGATTGTGATATCGTGTATGAAACTAAAAGGTTTTGTTTTACAGAAACGAATGCTGTTGTTTGCTGGTTCCTAGACAAGATGTAATGGAAAAGGATGAAATGAGGAGGTTGATTTGTTTATGTTCTACACTTCTATGATTAGTGTTTGTGTACATATTAATGAATTAAATAAAGAAAGTAATGAATTTGAATGTTGAGTAATGATGATGGATTCATCGAGAGCGATGAACCCTCAGGATGGCCGTGTTAGAGTAAAGTAGTAAAATAAGTAATATTGACAGTTGTTATCGTTATCGATTTGTCAGTAGGGTATTTTGTGAAGCTGAGTGGAATCGACGAGGGAGTTGTAACTGAGGTACGCAGAAAAATACTGGAGTATATTTGCGTAGTGATCTGCAAGTTACAACATCGATTTTAAGAGGAATCGAGAGGGAATTGTAGTCGAAGGACGCAGATAAACCACAATGGTGGGCGTGGCAGTCTGCAGGCTACAACATCAACGACAACAGCATATTACACATCAGCGGCGTGGGAGTTGCAGCTGAAGGGCGCAGATAAACCACAAAAGTGGGCGCGGCAATCTGCAGGTTGCAACATCAACAGACAACAACCATAAACATCAACAGCAACAAGTGCCATTTATAAAAAGCATCGTTTATGGTAGTTTTAAGTTAACTGTAGGAATTAAGATCAGCACATCAACTTATTTGTTTGTTAACTAAATTGTGTCAAGTATTGTGTTGATGTGATTTGGTTTGTATAGAAGCATTTTGGATGACAAATTTCGTATCTTAAGTATATAATTGTAACGAAAGGGTCGAACATGGACGCAAGACTGATTTTAAATTTGAAAGTTATCGAAGTGAGGGAGAAGCTTTGGGATCTAAACCTCAGTACAGTTGGTAGAAAAAGAGTTTTGCAGGACATGAATATTACAACTTAGACGAACCAGCGGAAGATCAAGAGGTAGAAGAAGACCCAATTTTTGTTCGGTCGAGGGATTATCGAAAGGTCCAGTCGAGGGTAGTAAGATCTCAGTTCACTTTAGACGACGTGAGAGATAGCGTATCATCATTATCTGGTTCGACAATTTGACATCAATCAGTGGCTTTCAGAATTTGAGGATGTCGCCACTACAGTGCATTGGGATGATCTTCAAAAATACGTTTACGCTAAACAATTGTTAGAAGGTGCAGCTAAACTATTTGTTAGAGAATTGAAGGGCGTAGTTGGATGGGTGAAACTGAAGGAAAACTTGAATTTGGAACTAAACTGTGTGTATCCGACGACCACACTTTTTTGAGCAGAAGACAAAAAATGCCAAAGGAAAGTTTGATGGAGTATTTGTATTCATTGGTCGAAGTAGGAAAACAGATAAACCTAGATGAGGTAAGCATAGTGTCATACTTTATAGAAGGCGTACCAGATAGCAGAACAAACAAAGCAAATCTCTATAATTGTAAAACTTTAAGCGGGTTAAAACAAGAGATCAGATTCTACCAGAAGACTACGGTAGGAAACTGCGGAAAAGAAGACAAGAAAGAGTCAATTCCAGTAGACGATGTGATTTTTGATGCCACGTTCTACGTCGTCAACCGTGATGACCTGGAGAGCAAAGCCATCATCGAAAATGACATTTTGAGTTCACGAGGCATATCAGTTGATGTTAAGAGGAAAGAGTTAACAGAAAATCATAATTGTTTGCGAGTAGAAGAATTTAAAGTAGAGCAACTACCATCGGACAGAGTTAACTTAGAGGATCAGAAGGTAACACAGAAGACAGTAGTGGAGAAACTACGTAATGAAAACACACTAGAAACAAAAACCAAACCACATTTAGACCGATGACCGTGGTGGAAGTTTACAAGATGTTGGACCTAGCAAAGAAAACAGTAAAAGGGAATACGAGGAAATTCGCGTCATTGGCTACGCGAAATGGACAATACGAGTTCACACACGTACCATTTGGTGTATCGAATTCACCTTCGTTTTTCTATCAGTATGTTAACGTTGTACTTAGAGAAAGGACACTTCACGAAGGGCATTTTGGTGTGTAGAAAACCAAAGATGCTTACTGGACTGAACATGAATATGAAAGACGACGACATAAGAAAATCATTAGAAGAACACAATACAATGCAGGTATGAAGTTACGACCAAAATTTTTTGGATCATGTAGAGTAGCAAAGGTGATAAGGCACGGTCGATACGATGTACAGAAGATAGGGTGTCAGGAAGGTCCTAACTTAACTACAACTGCGGCAGAGTTTATGAAAAAATGGGATTCGTTCGGGACGAACGAAGAGTCAGGACGGCCGATTGTAGGATTGTGAGGGTTTTGCGGCAGGTGGCAACCCCGTGTTAGAGAATAGTAGTTGGCAACGCGACTCAAGGTTCCTTTTCGAGGGTGTTTTGAGTAGCAGCAGAGTAAACATAGGAGAATCTTTTGGGAAGGTTGATCGTGAAAAGTCGTGTTAGTGGCAGACCCGTTTGATTGGTGTGTTAAGAAAGAGGAAGAAGAGGTGCTCGACAAAATAAATGTAATTAAAACAGGCAAAATGTACTTGAAAACAATTAACATATTTGTATTAATAAAACCCACATTATTATTAATGTTTCTTTTTATTATGAGCCATGCAGCGTTTTTATCTTCTTTAAGTTTTTGTAGGGTTTGGTCCCACCAAGGGACGTTTCTGTGTGGGTGAGTTGGATGGAGTTGTGGGAAAGCTTGGGTTGCTCCCTGAATAATTATTTTAACTATATTGGCTGTTTCTTTGTTTATGTTTGTACTATGTGGTCTATTGATGGAGAATTTTGTTGTCAGTTCCTGAAAAAGGGGGCAATTAGCTTTATTTGAGTTAAATTTGGGTCTAGGTAATGAGTTGCTTGCAGTAATCTGCCCAAAGAGGGTAATGTGGATTGGGTGGTGGTCGCTGCCATAGAGAAAATTGTCTGTTATCCATTTACAGTGTAATGCTACGTGTGGTGACGCAAAGGAAAGGTGTATGTGCGTGAAAGTATGGTGTGTACTGAAGTGAGTTGGGGACCCGTTATTAAGTGTTGTCACTAAGCTTGGTTTATAAATTTGAACAATATATTACCTCTGGTGTTATTAGATTGTGAACCCCAGCTTCTATGCCAGCTATTGAAATCTCCTGTTATGAGTGTGGGTGCTATTAGTTTATTATATGTGTTTCTTATATTTACTTAAATGGTTTGTTAGGGGGTATATATGATGAGGCTATTGTGAACTTGATTTTGGAGTGTACTGTTACTGCTATTGCATCAAAATGTAGTGTATTTAAAGTTAGTTCTTGTTGTTGGATAGAGTTGTGGATTAAGAGTGCCACCCCTCCAAAACTGTTTGTAGCTGTGTTTTTGTGGTAGAGTGTGTAGTTGATTGGGATAGGTACAAATGTTTTGTGTGTCATGAAGGTGTGTTTCTTGTAAGGATATTATTTTAGGATTGTTATTTTTTATTTAAATTTGCAACTGACTATAATTGTTTAAATATCCATTAATACTCCATTGAAGGACTTTTAACATTTTGAAATATTTTTTTTTTTATAGAGTTAATATATATATTTTTTCTTATTTGTATGTGCAGTTGCAAATCAAGTAGATGTCTATTGTTTGCCGTATCTCCCCTTCCCGCATCAGACGCAAAGCTATCATACGATGAGACCAGTCATTGCGTTGGTGACCGCGTCCGATGCGAGAGGAAAAAACAGGCGAGTTTATTAATTATCTTCTGTAATACCATCGCTCTCAATATCAGAGAGATGGATAGTTATTGGATTTGAGTTGATTAGTTGTTGTTGGTAATTGTTAGTTATGTTATTTGTATTGATTGTTGTTTCTTTTTCAATTTCTTCTTTTGTTACATAGTTTTGGTTTGTGTTTGAGTGATTGTTCGTTATGTCGTTTGAGGTGTTTGTTGTTCCAATTTCCATTGGAGTAGATTGTGTTTGTTGGCTTGTTACCTATTTTTGTTTAGAATTTGAGTGATTTTTTGTTATTGTCCAGTCTAGTACCTGGGGTGGGCCAATTCTTGTTGGTCCACTCTGTTCCGCTGAGTTAATTACGCAATGTGGTTTGGTTTTGTTTGTTTGTTCGTTTGTTTGTTTGTGTTATTGTTTTATTATTTCGTTTGTATGTTTCTTTGTGTTGGCACGTCTATACTCGTTTAATGTTTCGTGTGCACTCATATTCATATTTCTTTCACTTAATTCCTACATGTACAAAAATGCTACAAATAAATCGATAACAATCTTAATGTACACATGTACAGAACACTAGTTTCTATCGATAACAGACTTCTTTTATACCATTGATCTCCTCCAACATCCTCCCCACGTTGAATGGACCAACTTTCAAAATTTTAGAGTTCGATAGGAAGAGGTGCGATCTTATGTATCGCCCTACGTATGGTGCCATTCTGCGTTCGTAGATCTACAACTCGTACTTTTCCGTCTTGACCTGGAACTGCTGCTGTCACTCGTGCAAGATTCCAGTGTTGAGGCGGAGCGTTGTCTTCTTATACAATTACTAATTGCCCAACCTTAATTTTGGGCTGGGCACACGTCCACTTGGTACGCTGTTGTAGTGTGTGAATGTAGTCTCGATACCACATTCTCCAGAATTGTTGTTTCAGAAATGTGACCCTTTGCCATCGATCTAGATATCGACTGTTTGCCTTTCCATCATCCTGTGATGGCACGTTGATCAACTTGTCTGGTACTGATAGTTATGATGACCCAATGAGCAGGTGAGACGGCGACAATGCCGTTTCGTCATTTGGATCATCCGAGACCGGAGCGATGAGCCTCGAATTTAGTGTTGCTTCAACTTCTACGACGACAGTAAGTAGTTCTTCAAATGTCTAGTTAGCTGCAGCAACGTTTTTTGTTAGCAACGTTTTTGCAGATTTGACACCTGCCTCCCATAATCCACCAAAGTGTGGTGCTCGTGGTGGTATGAAGCAAAACTCAAAACCCCTTGTAGCGCTGTAGAATTTGAGTATGTCCAATGCATCGGAATTGAAGTTCTGGGTTTTGATATCAGCCATCTTCGCCTCTGCACCTACAAAATTACAGTCCTCGTCTTGATATAAACCTTCACATGAAAGAAATGCATTAGTTGTCAAAGAAAATACTAATTCTATGTGAACTGCTTTAGACGCAAAACAAACGAAAATCGATACGTAAGTTTTGTACAGCGACTTGCCACGAAGATTATGAGTCGTCATAAACGGCCCACAGAAATCAACGCCTGTTACTAAAAATAGACGTTCTCCCTGTAATCTATCGGATGGAAGATTCCCCATCATCTGTTGCATCAGCCGTGGTTTATAGTGAAAACAGTGCGTGCATGAGCGTACAATCCGTCGCATTAATTCTCTGGCATTTACTACCCAGACTCGTTCACGCAGAAGCGATACTAAAACCTTGGCTCCAGCGTGTAAGGTCTGTTTGTGCAGAAATTCTGCATATAATTGCGTAAACCGATGATTGCGTGGAAGAATAGCTGGGAATTTAGCATCATATGGTAACTGTGCTTTAGCTAATCGTCCCCCTAGAATTCGAATGTACGATGATGATTATTGAATGATTTCTTCAATAATAGATTCTGATGATGAGTCGCAACAGAGAACTGTCACTCGTTTGCGCATCTCAATCGTCACTGGCAGATTCTCAATTATTCTTGGCCACTCGTCACATGAGTGCCTTAAGAAATCAGGACCTTTGAACCACATGTTTGTGTGTAATTCTTCTGTTGTACATCCTCTGCTGCATTCTTTGATGATGGCACGTGTCGCCATTCCACATTGGATGCATGTTGCTGAAGTTCTGAAATTCGATTACCAACAAAGCAATTTAATTGTGATGAATGTTTATGTAGCCAATTTAATACAATTTTTGAATCTATCCAAAATTAAACCTTGTCTATGTATGGTTCAAGCTTTTGTCTTACTTTATTAAAAGTTCTGTTTAATAACACAGCAGCGCACAACTCCAATCTAGGAAGTGACTGAAATTTGAGTGGCGCTACCTTCGATTTTGCTACTAATAAATTTACATGTATGTCTTCATCAAGTTGTGTGCGTACATATATACAACACCCGTAAGCACGTTCAGATGCATCAGCGAACGCATGAACTTCGCTCTTATGATTTTGTAATGTAAATACAAATCGTGGAATCTTTATCTTGGATAACATGCGTAGATCAGATTGTAATTCGACCCACATTCGTAACATATCATCAGGAAGACGCTCATCCCAATCAAGTTTTCTGAGTACGAGGTCCTGCATAAAAACTTTGCACCTTGGACTCACCAACCCAAGTGAATCGAAGATTTTAGCAACTATAGACAGCACTGATCGCCTCGTTTCCTTCTCAGCAGAGTCTACCTCTTAGCGAAACACAAACATGTCTGAAGCTGGCTGCCACGCTAAACCAAGAGTTTTTATAACATTTGGTTCATCCAGTTGCACGTCAATTTCATTCTTTGGTGATCTGCAAGACTTGATAAATTACTGTTAAATTTAGTCATTGTCATTCCAGCCTCGCCAAGTATATTGACCAGTTGATCCTTTTCCTCCTGCAATTCGTTCACCTGATCTGCTCCTGTTAACAAATCATCAACATACAAATCTGAGCGCAAGACGGACGCCCCAAGTGGATATTCAGATTCAAAAGTGTCAGCTATGTAAAAAAGTCTTCGTATTGCGAGAAATGGTGCAGCTGACGTGCCATAGCTCACTGTGTTCAATTGATATGTTTGTATTTTATCATTAGCATTTGTTCTCGATAATATAAGTTGGAATTGTCTGTCGCGTTTATCTACGACAACCTGCCTGTACATTTTTGTAATATCTCCTGACAGAACATATTTATATAATCGAAATGTTAATAATGTGGTAATCAAATCCTGTTAGATTGTGGGACCAAAAAGTAATACTTCATTTAATGCAACTCCTGACGTTGTAGTAGCAGATGCATCAAATACGACACGCAATTTCGTTGTCAGACTTTGCGGTCGTACCACGCAATGATGTGGTATGTAATAATGTGGTTGACATTTATCTATCTCACTCACAATGAGTGACATGTGACCTAGTGAAAGATATTCGTTTAGAAAGTCTACATAAGCTCCTTTAATATTTCATCCCGATTAAGTCTGCGTTCTAACATCTTAAATCGTTGATATGCGATATCATATGAATTTCCTAATTGTTTAGGAGAATGTTTAAAGTGAAGACGCACCTGTACGCGGCCGTGTTCATTCAGACTAACATTGTTTACGTAATATTCTTCACACATTTGTTCCTCATATGTGAATTTTGTTGGTACCGTTGTGTACTCTTCAACGTCCCAGAAGCGTTGAACCATAGTGTCTAGCGACGGCTGTTCCTCTATTAAATTACATCTGTAATTTAATTCAGTTTGTGGACTGGACATGTTGCCACCAATTATCCATCCAAAAGCAGTATTAATAAGGCTTGGCTTATTACGCCCAAGACAATGTTTTCCTACTCGAATCGCGTCAAAGAATCCTTCTGTACTGATAAAGATGTCGATTTTGTTTGACTTCTAGAATGCTGGATCGGCAAGTGTTATGCCGTCACGTAATTTCCATTTTGAGATATTAATATTGTTGTATGGTTGACTTGTACAAATCTTGTTGTTTACTGCGAACTGTGATGACCACTCAAAGTCTGAAACTCGGGATTTTAGCGTAGCATATACGTTGAAATTGATTTGTTGATTAAATTCGGAAATGCCGCTGACCGCTTGTGATACACAATGTTTATGTAATTGCAGCCGTTTCTTCTGATATTAAATTTGCTTCAGAACAAGAGTCAAACAATGCACGAACAAATTGCATCTGTCCTTAATCTTCACAATTGCAGTAGGTAATATGCCTCTTTTAGCTGCGCGTGCTATTAGAGTGACATTCGGATGAGATTGAAAATTTGATTGACCTTGGGTATGTGCAAAACCGCCCTGTTGGTTATTACCCGCATTAAAAAATGTAGTTGAATTACTAGAGTAACTATGAAAAAGTGAATGATGAGCTGCCTGACAAACCTTACATCATGACTTTGATTGACATGCCTTGAATGTATGATCTTTACGCAAACAATTAAAACAAAGAACTGCCTTCTTTACAAATTCCTTTCTTTGATTAAGTTTCAAATTTTTGAACGAAAAACAGTGAGAAATATAGTGATGTGGTGACTCACAAAATACGCAAACTGATTGGGTCGTAATGAATGAATTGGATGCTGATTTGTATTTTGGCTTTTGTTGATCACCCACGTTGTGTTTGGAAAGGTTTTGGGATCGGCATTCTAGAAACTGACAGCGATGTGTCATAATTTTACAACATTCATCCCAAGTCGTCAGCTTCTCGTATACTTGCTTTTCATCGTAGTGTAGTTTCGTGTCTGCATCGACCTTGGACAATAAAATATGAATCATTATAGCATTCATAACATCATTTGATGACCCTAATGATAAAAGCGATTCTCGTATTGCTGATGCCGTATCAATCAGCCTTTGTAATAATAACGCATCTGATTTACTAATTGTCGGTGAATTAAACATGCTTGATATATAATCAAGAAATATCAAGACGTCCTTATCATATCGCTCTTTTAATCGCATTAGAACCTTTGGATAATTGCCTTCAGTAACTTGATATGCCTGTACTACTTCAAGTGCAGGCCCTGACAAACAATTTAGCAAATAATTAAATTTGTCTATAGTTGATATGAGTGGATCCTTATCGACTCAATTTCTAAATGCAGCCATAAAACGCTTATAATTCGCATATTTACCATCAAATTGTGGTAATTTGAGGTGTGGTAATCTTGCTTGATGTGATTGGGTAACATTGGACGTACTGTTGAAGAACGTCAATTCTTGTGTTTGATTACTACGAAGCTTATTTATAGTTGACAACATAAATGATTTTGTAGAAATAAATAACTCTTCTATCTTCCCTCGTTCACTATCCCCTACATTGCAATCTTCGATGTTTGTTTGCACAACATAAATCTGATTGAAGTACGATTCTAATATCTGCATATTACATTCTAACACTGATATGTCTGTCTTTTCTCCTTCAGTTACTACTCTTTCCTTTAAATTTGTTATGTTCTTCATTATCGTTGATCGCTGAAGACGCAGCTTCACTAATGTCGTTGACTTTGAGTTGTTCATCTCTTCCTCATACAATTCCTCGCTGTGACTCATGTACTTGTGTTTAACAACAACAAATTCTAACTATCGCTGTTAATCAAAGCAAGCAACTTGACACAATAGCAACAGCGTGTAGTGGTGTTTGGCAAAAACAACCACCGCAAATGATCAAAAGTTCTACCAACAATTTTATGTTAACGAAAATCATGAGATAAGAGAATTCAATAAATGCTGTTGCGCAGTTAACCATCAAACGCACTTATGTACATGCATTTATGTGTTTTCCTTTATGTACTCACGATTTTTACTTATATATGGGCATATAAGTCTGATTTACGGTTTCGAGTGGGCTCTAACAATGAGTCTACGCTCTCCAACGATGGTCGATCCTGGCAGATGCTTGGTTCTCCAGCGATGATCACTCGTGGCAGACGACGTTCTCTCCAGCGATGATCTTTGGGCAGATGCTCTTCCGCTGTGGTGAATTGGCCGATGATGAATTTGTTGTCCTTTCACGGTCGCCAATAATGTCCAGTCTAGTACCTGGGGTGGGCCAATTCTTGTTGGTCCACTCTGTTCCGCTGAGTTAATTACACAATATGTTTTTTTTTTTTTTTTGTTATGCGAAACAAGGAGGAGAAAATCTTCAAAAAGATACTCATGGCCCGTGCCACGAGTTATGTCGGATTTCTACCGACTAAAAAGCCCCCTATCGTCTATACTCGTTTAATATTTCGTGTGCACTCCTATTTTATACATTTCACATTTCTTTCACTTAATTCCTACATGTACAAAAATGCTACAACTAAATCGATAACAATCTTAATGTACACATGTACAGAACACTAGTTTCTATCGATAACAGACTTCTTTTATACCATTGATCTTCTCCAACAGTTATGTTGTTTGTTGTTTTAATTTCCATTGGTGTAGGTTGTGTTTGTAGTTTTGTTGCATATTTTTGATAAAGCTGATTATTTGATTTCGCTATTTTTGTTGGTGTTGTTGGTATATTATCGTTGTTTGAATTTTCGTTTAGCTGTGAAGTGCAGTTGGCAGTTACAGTTGTTTTTTTTACTTTAGAGTGTTGTTCTTGTATTTTTTTGCTTTCTTGCTTCTTTGTAATTAAAGCGGTGTTTGTGGAACTAAATGAGGCGGTTTCTGAGTATGATTGTGTTGTTGGTAGAGGCTGTGAGATTTTTTGAAAGTATTTTGTTCTTGCTTTGTACATTGAGCATTTTCTTTGGTTTTTATTTGTAGGATTTTTCGAGCGTATTTTGCAGTCTTTGTTCTTGGCTGAGTGCTCTTCTTCACAGTTGGCACAGTGAGTACGTGTTCAAGTTGTTGGTGCATGAGGGGTACGGTTGCATTTTTCACAAATTGTTGGATTCTTACTGAACTTAGCAGTGTGTCCGATCAATTGGCAATTTTTGCACCGCATGGGATTTGAGATATATTCTTTGACTCGGACTGAATTCCATAAAATGATAATTTTGCTAGGCAGATTGTATAAATCAAATGTGAGCTGCACTACTCCAGTTGGGACGGGTTTATTGTAAATCTGCTTGCCATATTTGAAAACACCTGTCTCCCTGTGACTTTTTTTTTCTTTTTGTTTTATTTCCCAATAGACGAAGTACATTTGTTTTGTTTCTTATTATATAACAATACATTAAAAAAAAAACACTAATACTTTTTTTAACATTGAAAAGGGGGTTTATATTTGACAAATACGAACATTTTCGAATTGTCAGTTTGAAATAATATGGAGGGCTTGGTTTATTTTTGAGTACTACTTGCGGCTGTCCCACTCTCGCGAGGTACCGCAACGTTCCTCTCAACAACCCAAGAGCAACACATGTACATATTAGTGTAGGTATAATATAATATGTAATATGTAAAGTTAAAATGTAGCAGCTACGTTAAGTCCACTGGTCTGCTCCTTTTTAGTCTTCTACGTCTTGTTAATTCGTCTGAAGGAATGTCAATCATTTCAACGTTGGAATGTCGTTCTAAGGTGTTCTTCTGCTTGCATTGTTGATTTCGTCGTGCACCATTTTTACACCGAGGTCTTTATGTATGTCATAATTTGTTATGTACCAGTCAGCATTAACTATAGCTCTAAGGATTTTAGATTGTTGTCTTTGTATTATATTTACGTTCGTTTTCTTGGCAGTACCCCATAGTTGTATGCCATACGTCCATATGGGCTTAATTACAGATGTGTAAAGTAGTAATTTCCCATAAGTATTAAGGTTTGAATGTCTGTTGAAAAACGGATATAACTGCCTGAATTTTAGTACAAGTTGGTCTTTCTTTTTCTGGATGTGATATTTCCAAGTCAGTTTGCTGTCAATATGCATGCCCAGGTACTTGGCCACGTTGCTTAATGGAATGTCAGTACCTTTTATTTTTACTTGTCTTGGCTGATAAGCTGTCCGTAAAGTATATATCACTTGCAATGTTTTCATTTCGTTTATTTTAATTTTCCATAAATCAAACCAAGTGCATGTTTCGTCCAATATTGCTTGCAGCTTATCTTTTGCCACATCAAGCTTTTTGTTTGAGCACATAAGAATAGTGTCGTCAGCAAAGGTGGCCACCATTGTCGAATTGTCTTCTGGGATTGGAATGTCATATGTATATATAGTATAAAGTAAGGGCCCAAGCACGCTTCCCTGTGGGACTCCAGCTTTTATCTGCCTTAATTTAGAGGTTTCGTCCTTACACCTTACATAGAAGTAGCGACTATCAAGGTAGCTCCTGATGATATCACAAAGATCATTTGGTAGGATAGTCTTAATTTTTTTAAGAAGTCCAGCGTGCCACACTTTGTCAAAAGCTTTTTCTATGTCCAAAAAAACACCTACACAGTATTTTTTGTCGTCTAGATCTGATAGTATCTTATGTGTCACTCTGTGGACTTGCTGTATTGTGGAGTGACGTTGTCTAAATCCGAATTGGTGATCAGGTATAATTTTGTTCACATCCAGTATTGGTTAAATTCTGTCAAGCAAAAGTCGTTCAAATATTTTTGATAATGAAGGCAGAAGGCTTATTGGCTTATAAGATGACGTCAAAGTTGGATCTTTGCCCGATTTCGGTATAGGTATTATTTCAACTATTTTCCATAATGTCGGGTAGTGCCTTAGTCTTAGTACTGCGTTAAACAAGTTTCTTATGTATATAATTCCATTTGGAGGAAGCTCTTTTAGTAATTTTGCAGTTATTTGGTCATATCCTGAAGATTTTTTGTGACTAGTACGCTTTTCAATGCAGTGTCTTATTTCATTAGCTGAGATTTTTCTTAATTTGTATTGCGGTGGAGGAGTCCTGTTAGTTAGATTAATAAGATTAGCGTTGCTGTTAGTTTGGTTATCAGTAAAAACCTTTTCATAATAGTCAGCAAGTTGGGAAGCTTTGTCAGAGTTGGTTCTAGCCCATGTCCCATCCGACTTTTTTAGTGGCGGCTGGTGAATGGTGCGATTCGTTATGTCTTTAGCTACTTTCCACAAAGAGTAATTAGTGTCAGACGTTAGAGTTAGTGATTTTAGATAATTTTCAAATTGTTCATTTTTCCAAATTTTAAGTCTGGCTTTTAGGTCTTTAATCGATTTGTTAAGTTTTGCTTTATCATTTGGAGCTCTCGTCCTTTGCCAAGTCTTACGTAGTTTGTTCTTGCTCACAATAAGTCTTTTAATTGAGTGTGGGATGTTATAGTTGTCCTCTGTTGGTTTTAGTTCGGGTGTTGCTCTATCAGCTGCTTCGTTTATAATGTCATTTAAGTGTATGATTGTTTTTTCAATATCGTCTAATTCCTTAAGAGGTACATTTATTGTTAGGTTGATATCAATGAATTTTCTATATGAGTGCCAGTCAGTTCGTTTATTATACATCTTGCATGGGGGCAAAATATTTTTTATTGAGCAATTATAATTAATTTGGATCGGAGAATGGTCAGAAGAAAGTTCTAATCGAGAGTCAATTTCAAAATGTGCCATATTCATATTTTTTATTACACAAAAGTCAATTAGGTCAGGTATCTTTGTTCGATCAGTTGGCCAATATGTGGGCTCTCCAGTACTCAAATGCGTTCCTCCAATCATTTGAATTGCACATAGTACATTTTTTCCTTTAGTATTTGTCAACCTTGATCCCCAGTTTACATGTTTGGCATTATAGTCTTTTCCAGCGATGAACCTATGGCCAAGTTCAATAAAATAGTCCTTAAATTGAGCTGTTGTGTTTATGTGTCTAGGTGGACAATAGATAACTGCTACTGTAAAAGATCTATATATACCTTGCAGCATCAATTTGGTCGACTGTATGTGTGCTTGTTGATAGCTTTCCAGTTCAACGTGTCGTATATTATTTTTGATAATAATAGCAGAGCCACCATGACCTGAACCATCCGGATGATTTGTTCCACATATGCGGGAATGCTTAGGTGGTTATTTGTAAGGTGAGTTTCCGATATTAGTGCAATGTCAATTGAATTCTCATTTAAGAAAAGTTGGAGTTCTAAAATATGTTTGTGTAGTCCATTCGCATTCCAAGCAATTATTCTTAACTTATTGTCCATTTTGTTTGTCAAGCTTTGTTACTAAAATTGTTATAATGTTCATCATGTTACCCATTTGTTGGATTAATTCTTTCATCATGTTTTTAAGTTCTGAGATATCGTCAGATGGGATAGTATGATTGTTGTTTTGCTGGGAAGAAATTTTGCCAGTAGTTAGATTAACACTTAAATCTTTTTTTTCTTTTTCTTTGTCAGCTGGTCGATTGGTTGACTTAATCTGTGAGAAAGAAGCAGCAACCTGCGAGTAACTGATTCCCTTCTCCACTTTGCGAGAGGTTACGGACTTTTGCTCGTTTTTTGTTTCATCGGTCAATGTTTTGGGTCGAAGAGCAGGAAACCGTTGAATTTTTAATGTTTTGTAAATTTCGCAACCTTTATAATTGGCTGTATGAGCTCCACCACAAAGAGCACATTTTATTTTCTTTGATGAATCAATTTGACAGTCAATCGTGCTGCGTTTTCCCGCACATTTAACACAAACAGGATCTTTGGTGCAGTAGTTTCGTGTGTGTCCGTATTTTTGACAGTTAGAACATTGCACTATCGTTCTCTTACTATGGGGGGCCTCAAATTGTATTTTGGTGTGAAGTAATGTAGTTATGTTATAAATGTTTTTATTGTTAGGACTGGCTTTAAGTTCGAGTGAGAACAGGAGAAGTGACTTATTTGTGGTTTTTTGTCGAATATTATATACATTCGTGACATCATGGCCTAATTCTTTCAGTTCTCGCTTAATTTCGTTGGTGTCAGATGATTGGTGAAGGTGTCTCAGCATAACTTTAAACCGCGTTCGTCTTTAGTCTTAAATGTATAGTATTTGGTATTTCTAGCTTTTAACATTTTCATTATTGTACTATATTGTTGGGGTTCAGTCACTTGGATACGAACTTCATTATTGGGCAGGGATTTAAGAATATAGTTTTTTCTATAACTTCATTAATAGCATTCATTAGAGTATTAATGTCTTCTACCCCCTGCACATAAATAGGCGGTGGCTTGTTAACTTTAGGAAGCTGTTTGGTTTCGTTTTGTGCATTACGATTTGAGGACTTAGGATCTTCGCCGTTGTTGTCGTCTTTTTCTGCTAGCAGTGCGAACATATTGCTAGTATTAGGTTTGCTCAACCGATGACTAGAAGATTGCACATATTTTAATAGCGTATAATGAGAATAATTATTGCGAAGATCTTTGTAGTACTTTCACTACAAAGAAAAACTTCAATGGAACGTTGTATTTGAAGTAATATAATTTTTATTTTTTGCATTTGTTGCAAAGCAGAAAAAATATTTGTTTATTAGATTCTAGGTTAACACTTTATATAAGGTTACGAATAAGTAATAAACTCACTTATTAAACTAATGATACAAATTTTTAGTTAGTTATGAAATCAGCAATTCAATATACGGAAAGTTTTTTATTGTAAGTTCATAAAAGACTCATAATTAGAATATTTTATGCAGACTACACTATTGTGTATAAGCAAATTATATCATTCTATAATCACCTGCCTAACTTTTCTGTAAAACGCTTTTGATGATAAAAAAAAAAATATAAACATGTAATACTCGTATATTTAATTATTATATTTTGTTTTGGTTCGATGTTTTTTTTATTGGTTTTCTATTTGTTAGAAACTTAATGTGTTCATTTCTTTTTTTCAATTAATTAATATTTTATATAGTTTGTTTAACTACCAATAAAATATGTTTGTTTCTTCAATAACAGTAATATTAGTAACATTCAACGTAAAATTTAAAATAAATGTACATTAGTTTACGCTTGTTATGAAGGGTTTGTTGTTGCTATTCTTATTATCTGTCTAGAGTGCATAGCCCTCATAAATCTATATATAATTGATTTTTTTGAGCGAATGTTGTTGTGTACTCTCATTCACTGTGTGTTGGTTTCTTTATGTTAATGTTTGTTAATATTGTTAACTTAAAGACAGTTGATTTAAGGCTAAGAGGCGCTCAACAGCCGCATTGATATCGCCAAAAGTTGCAATTAATGTTATAAAAAAAAGGTAATAAAGTTATTATAATAAGAAATTACATGTAGTAAGAGGTTCCCAAAGGAAATAATACTAACCTTGTAAGTTGGCTTCTCGGTTAGCGAATCCCATAGCGGCATGTTGCTCAAGCTGTGACTGATAACGCACCACCATTTAACATGCGTGTGTAAGGCTAATTTCAATAAACCAATAGTCACATGTAGATGCAAATGAGTCATGGTGTATTGAACACACATATCGGGAGCTATAGGAACCAGTAATCCTACGATCTTGATTTACATTGTTGTGAATATGGATCTGGCAGACATAGTGTCCAAATTTCAATTGGATAAGATAAAAAACAAAAAAACCTTTTCCAATAAGAACATTAATTTGAATTTTGGGTTTGTATGGGAAGTTCCTTTCCTGGTAACCCTAGGATCGTGGAATTTACATGGTGGTTGAATATGGATCAGTACGATACAAACAAATAACTTTTTGTAATAATTAATTCAAATTGGGGTTTGTATGGGAGGTACCCTTCCTAGTGGCCCAATTCGGCCGATTCCGACAAATGTGCAGCGTATGGTAAAAAGAAACTTCGTCCAAAATTTCAGCTCTCTAGCTTAAAAACTGAGACTAGTTTGCATACAGACGGACATCGTCTCATCGAGCTGATCAAGAATATTGATATTTTATGGGGTCTCCAATGCCTCTTTGTGTGTGTTACAAACTTCTTGACAAACTTATAATACTATTCACTGCGAGAAGAGTATAATGAATTTCTTCTGTCATAGACTTATTCCGGGGGTTTATTTGTAAAAATTATTTATTCTTTTAAGCAATTAAAAAGTAGTACATATTTAGTTCTGAATTCTTATATTATATGACTTTCAAAGGAAACCATTATTAAACTTACAAATACTATGGAAATATATAAATGGGAATTAGCATATTTGGCTTCCTGTTGTTACATCATTTCAACTTTTTATTAATTATTTAAGTTCTCATACTGTAGTTATTTTTAAGTTAAGTATAACTACTTAAAATCATTTAAAAAAAAACCATCCCAAATAATTTTTACATTAGATCAATTTTTATTTATTTTAACACAAAAACCTTAGGAAATATTTTAATATTACACCCAAGTTCAAATTTCATTTTGAACCAATGTAATTAAATTAAAAAAATACTTCATGTTCTATTTGGGTGAAACAAAAAACGACCACATTGTTTGTTCTTTCCTTACTTGGATACAAATATTTAATTTTTGATTAGAAGATTACACATATTTTAATAGCGTATAATGAGAATAATTATTGTGAAGATCTTTGTAGTACTTTCACTACAAAGAAAAACTTCAATGGAACGTTGAGTTTGAAGTAATTTAATTGCATTTGTTGCAAAGCAGAAAAAATATTTGTTTATTAAATTCTAGGTTAACCGGCCATCATATACACTTTATATAAGGTTACGAATAAGTAATAAACTCACTTATTAAACTAATGATACAGATTTTTAGTTAGTTATGAAATCAGCAATTCAATATACGGAAAGTTTTTCATTGTAAGTTCATAAAAGACTCATAATTAGAATATTTTATGCAGACTACACTATTGTGTATAAGCAAATTATATCATTCTATAATCATCTGTCTAACTTTTCTGTAAAAGGCTTTTGATGATAAAAAAAAATATAAACATGTAATACTCGTATATTTAATTATTATATTTTGTTTTGGTTCGATGTTATTTTATTGGTTTTCTATTTGTTAGAAACTTAATGTGTTCATTTCTGTTTTCAATTAATTTTTCATATAGTTTGTTTAACTACCAATAAAATATGTTTGTTTCTTCAATAACAGTAATATTAGTAACATTCAACGTAAAATTTAGAATAAATGTACATTAGTTTACGCTTGTTTTGTAGGGTTTGTTGTTGCTATTCTTATTCGTAGTTCTCATAAATCTATATATAATTGATTTTTTTGAGCGAATGATGTTGTGTACTCTCATTCATTGTATGTTGGTTTCTTTATGTTAGTTTGTTAATATTGTTAACTTAAAGACAGTTGATTTAAAGCTAAGAGGCGCTCAACAGCCGCATTGATATCGCCAAAAGTTGCAATTAATGCTATAAAAAAAAGGTAATAAAGTTATTAAAATAAGAAATTACATGTAGTAAGAGGTTCCCAAAGGAAATAATACTAACCTTGTAAGTTGGCTTCTCGGTTAGCGAACCCCATAGCGGCAAGTTGCTCAAGCTGTGACTGATAACGCACCTCAGGTGGTTGCGTACTATTGCCAGTAGTAGACATTCCATTTAACATGCGTGTCATAAAATCGGTAAATAATTGTGAATTTGGTCCACCACCAGGTGCAACTGGTAGATTGGCCAAGTTTCCAGAGTTAATATTGCTTGTTGTAGTATTAGCACTACTATTGACACCGCTAATATTGTTTGTGTTGCTTTGACTGGCATCGCCGCTAGCAGGATTGTCAGTGTTGCCAGGCGGTGGTGGTGGTATACCCATAGAACCGACTAAACCGGGAGCTGCACTACGTAATTGCTCCATTCCCTGCTGAATTTGCAAAATTGCATTGATAGCGTCCGGATTGGTTAGCATATTCATGACATCGGGATTTTGCATTTGCGACATAAATTGTGGCATCATCAATCGTACTTGTTCTTGCAATTGTGGATTATTAGCTAGTAACGGACTTGTACTAAGTAGTCGTGAAGCCATTTCAGGATCTTGTGACATAGATTCCATCATTGAACGTGTGTAAGGCGCGTTTAAAAGATTTTGCATTAGTGATGGATTGTCAGCCATTTGTTGCAACAAACTTCGCATTGCTGGTGTATTCATTACGTTACTTGGAGGCAAGTCAGCTCCATTGCCACTGCTCGCTGATGATGAATTTGGCCCACTACTTCCAACGCCCCAAGGATTTGGTAAAGGTTCGCGATTCTCAGTTCCTTGTTGTGGATTCATTCCAGCTGAATTATCAACTAAACCCGAAAATGGGTTTCTTCCAAAAGACTCGTTAGCAGCATTCATCATTGGTTCTTGTATATCACGATAAATTCGCTGTAATGCGCTGTAACCACCAGGTACAGATTCAAGATTAGACATGGCGCGATCATGTGAACGCATTAACTCCTGCAGCATCGATGGATTACGTGCCAATTCCATGGTTTGGCGCAATAAATCTGGGTTATTAAGCATATGTGATATTTCTGGATTGCGTTGCATAAGATCTTGCATCTGGGGATTTGACGTAATCAATTGACGCATTGTTTCGGGATTATTCATCATTTGCTGCACAAGCGGATTATCCATTAGTGAACGTAACATGTCACCATTGTTAAGCAATTCATTTTGCATACGCGCCTGCAAATCGCTAAAGCTGCTTGAGCCAGCTCCCATCGCTGCCATACCTGCAAGCCCACCAAATTGGTTCAAGCCGAATGGTGTTTGACGAACATCAGCCGGTGGACGATTTGTTGCATCAGGACTGCGTGCTGGTGCTTTTATAACCAGGTGTACGGTCAAACCATCTTTAATATTGTGAGTCTGCAATGTGTCTGTGTCTTTCATGATTTTACCAGCAAATATGAGAACCAATTGATCTGGTTCAGCTTCAAACTGCTCAGCAATCAAAATTTTAAACTGTAAAAACACAAAAAAATTTTTAAAATTCAACATACTTATGTATGTAAGTTATGGAACTTATGTAGGTACACATATGTATGAACAAGCATGAGTATTAAGCTACACCCATACAATACAGAAAACTAAAACATCCAATTATTTTAGTCGTACTAAAATACTTCTTTTCACCGGCGTGGGGGTTCAACATCGCCTCAATACTGTATTTCGTTACCATATTCAATATTCAGAACCTGATCGATTAACATTATTTATTTTTTTCAATACCACCTTTAGTACTAAATGTATGTACTTACATATGAACAAGAGAATATTATCCTAATAAAAAAACACGCAAAGACGTGCTTATTGTTATTGTAATTAGCATTTTTACCCTTTTTTAAAACAACTTTCCAGCCCCATATAACTTTTAGACATACTCACATCTTTTATTCCAGAATCTTCGTCCACCTCGAATGATTTCTTGTCTTTTGGTGTTTTGACCACCACTCTGATTCTTTTATTGCCACCTTCCGCCATTGTCTTTCAATATTATTGTAAAAAATAGTTCTTTGTAATTTACAGAGTCCTTAATAAAGCAATCAACAGACACAAGTAATGCGCGTTTCAAAGTTTTATGAGAAATAAAAAGTAATTCGTCACTTTCTCACACACAGAGCGTACGGTTAGAGTTGTCAGCTTAACACAAGAATTGCAAAGGCTGATGGAATTATATTATTATGACAAACAAGAGAAAGTCTAGAAAAAGCAAACTATGAACAAAAATAATATGATTAGAAAAAATCCATTGGTAGTAACTTTGATGAGAAAATAATTATAAGTATAACGTCATGAAAATTTGATAAGCGTCTTTTTTGACATTCACAAAAGCCTGCCACACACGATAAATCATGTCTGGTTAGGAAGACTATGCATGAATAATGGCAACACTCGGAAACGAAAAACCAATGGTTGAGATACACGCCAACCGTTCGCCACGCGTGTAACGCATTCAAGATATGTTGAGTTACAAGCAATGCGCCGGATGTCTGACTGTTAGTTGTATACTTGAAAGAGCTGTTGTGAAATAACGCACATTAAAATTGACAATTGAGACCACTTTTGCTTTGGTATTGCTCGTCATTTATTATTACGATAAAGTTTAAAGTAATCACAACATTGCTTATTGAATTCATTTTTTCTACTGTCGTATAATTGCAAATCGTGCAGTTTTCCTATGAGTAGTTTAGTGAACAGTAATAATAATAAAATGGAGCAGTATGAAATACATAGTTTATTTAGGTGCGTGAATTATACATGGAAAGAGACGTAAGAGGGTTTCTTGTGTCCAGTTTCAGACATTTGAAAGACAGGGATCCTTAACAATTCCAGACTTTTGATTGTCTGCAAAATTTGCTACAGCAACAGTTAGGGAAAAACTCTTCAAGGGCAATATCGCCACAATGTCGTATTTTCCTTATATTAATGTAAGTTACTCAATACATTTACACTCCATATCAATACAACTAATTTATTTCAGTTATTTGGGACACGGGACATCCAAACAGTACCTTTCGCTCAGCTTTAATCTTTTGGTACCATGCATGCGAAGGATAGTGATCGATACATGCACGATTATATGGAATACTTTAAACACAACTTATCGTTGCCGAACAGCTACAAAGCACCAACTGCCTCGGCAAAGGAATGCCACGCTTCGGCACACCTATTCCTATTTCGATAGACCAGGCTGCCTCTTCCATATTTTTCATTTAACAATACAAAAGACAAAGCAATCATACAAAACGCAAAGCAAGCAAAAAAAATAACAGTTTAGAAAGAAATAACAGAACTTTCAATTTAATTTTGAAGCGCTAATACAAAATACAAAGCGAGCAAAAGAATAAGAGTTCATTAAGAGATAACAGAAGTTTCAATATAATTTTAATGATCTAAATATGGTTTCGGTGTAATAGTTTGTTGGACACCCAAAAACAGGTGTTTGCCGCAAAAATTCAAAATGAAAATACAATTCACCAAATCAGCATTTTATAATTCACCACAAAATTAAACAGTTCATTTTTGGATTGAAAACAGCTCTTTTTGGTTCACAAGATACTTCCTATTCCGATTGAAAACTGACGCATGCAGAAAAATAAAAAGTTGTTCAACTTTTCGAGACATGCGTTGACGCCGCTCCGAGTGTAACTTTAGTAATGCGAATCCTAAGACTGCATTTAGACTAACGTCATATAATCGTCGATTCTTCTTTGATGATTTTGGTTTGTGTTTAGACAAACGTCACGCTTGAAAATCAAAGTTTTGCTAATTCCTTTTCATTTATGTTCCTTAACACAACTGTGCGTTCTGTCGCAGAGCAAATTTCTGCACCTTCCCCTCCTATTAGCTACTATATTCTGCATATCGCATGCATCCTCACGCTACGCAAGCCAAAAAATTGTGAAAAAACCGAATGAGGCGAAAGAGAACAAAGAAAAACGTCAGCGGAGAATTTCATGACGACGTTTTCAGAACATCACAGCTTCCCTTCAATGCCCCGCTTCACTCGCCTAAAAAAAAGTTTTCGCTGCCGCTGAGCCTATAGTCTAAATGCAGACGTACAGTTCAACTTTCTTCTGACGCTGACGCACGCACGAACGGTTGGGTTGTAACTCAAGAATAAAGGCGCTGTTACTCAAACGTTGTTTTCTCTCTGTTGTTCTGGCTTTCAAGGAGACGAAACAGAAGAGATAAAATGTATGAAGGCAAGTACATAAGCTCGTCGGCAAAGCCAACCTGTGAAAAGTTGTCCAACTTCAACTTTATCAAAATACAGTATTGGTAAATGGGAAAAGAACTACTTTTTGAACTGTTTTGTGAACCAAAAAGAGCTGTTTGATGTTGTAGTGAAAGACAAATACCTGTTTTGGTGAATGTCAAATAAAGTGTTTCTGACTTTAGTGAATGACAAATAAGGATAATAGTGATAATAATGAATAATAATAAATAAATATTAACAATTAATAATATGTTATTATAATAATAAAATAAATGTAATTATAATTATAAATATTAATCATTAATAATTTTTTATTTAATAATTACTTTCCATTACTATTATTCAATTTTCGAATTTAACTGATACACTTGCTTAGCTATTTTTGTTTACTTATATGCAATTTACACCAAAGTACATCACGTTGATGGGGTTTTTCGTCCACACCAGATATTTTGCATCACGAACAGCTTTTCTTTGTTTTGGTTATACACACACGTGGAACTTGCGATCACGTTGGCTAAATAAAAACAAAAAAATTGTGAAAAATACATGACTTAGAACATTTTGCAGCATATGCAAATAGTTCTTGCAATTCCCTTTTTCATTCCTGCTACTTATTTTATTAAATTCTTTTAAAAAAAATTAACAATTTATTGTTTACTTAACAATGTTTTGTGCCATCAGCTGCTGTTTAGGCGGAAAAACACAAAAAAGCTTGGTAGCACTAGGAAAAACTTGGCGACACTGGCAGAAAATGTCTAGAGTGACCATTATTAATTTTCATATCAATGTACATCAGTTCTTGATGTGACTATTGATCCCCATCATATTCTACAACAACGACATCATTTTCCTTGTGGTTGTTGTCGAATCTGATACGTGTCAGTAGGCACATCAATGTTGAATATGATAGGGATCAATAGTCACATCAAGAACTGATGTGCCTTGATTTGAAAATTAATAATGATCACTTTGTCAATTACTGCCAGTGCGGCTCTAGTCAGTTTTTAAGTAATAAAAGAAATACCAGGAATGAAAAAGGGAACTGCAAGAACTATTTGCATATGTTGCAAAATATTCTAAGTCATGTATTTTTCACAATTTTTTTGTTTTTATTTAGCCAAAGTTCCACGTGTGTGTATAACCAAAACAAAAAACAGTTGTTCATGATGCAAAATATGCGGCCTGAACGAAAAAATACATCAACGTGATGTAGTTCGGTCTGAATTCAGTATTATGGCGCGGTGACGCATAGGCCAGAAATGGCAACAGAACCAGATTCCAGTACATTTGCAACTTAAACAGACAAAAAACAGTGTCACATTGGTAAAATAGTGCGGTCGGGTTGCATAAAAAAAGGCACCAGATTTTAGTGTATTGGCAACCGGACCAGAAACAACTACTTTTGACTTCTTTTCGGTGCCGTTTTTTTATTGTTCAACAAAAGAATATAGACCAAACCTTTGAAGTCTTCGGTAAAACAAATTGTGGCAGCTGAATATATTTTCACCTTAATTTTTATTTATTTTTAGCGCCAATCTGAATTTCGCTTTGATTTTTCACTATGATCGAGACAATAATAAGCATTTCTTGTTTCGTTCTATGTAGCACAGTCACACAGCACCAGAAACAGACCAGAAAAAGAACAGTTAGAGAACGTAATTTCTGGACTCTGGTTCTGTTGCCGTTGCCAAGTATTTACGCATTGTTACCAATGTTTTGGTCATTCTCCGCTTTCTTTGGATATGTTTCATTGCGCGGAATCTTTAAACTGCTGAGAACAATTTTAAGTAAAATTCTAATTGTATTTCATTTTTTAACATTTTAATAAAACTATTAGCAGGATCGAAAAAGGGAGTTGCCAGAACTATATGCATCAGTGATGCCATTTTAGCCTTTTTCCGGACAGTTCTGTCCTTGTTTTAACTAACACATCCGGAAAAAGATGTCAAACATCATCTATCCTTTTTTAGTTTTAATGGTTTATTTAGTTTTTGAAGTGAAACTTCTTTAGCGAGGTGTAAGTCCAAAATAAGCGTTACAGTAATCAAAATGAATGCTTATTCATGAGTACGAGAGAGATAAAAAATGCTTTACTGATGTGTGTTTACTTTACGAAGAGCGTACGGACAAGTGACCGAATAACCGACCACCAGCCGAAGATGCTTTTCTGTCACTCTCTTTGTGTGTGCCGTAGTTTTTGTTGCGTGTGAACATACAAAAGAACTCTCTATCTCAATTTCCGTTTGTCGAGAAGGGAATTGCGCGGGTCGTTGCTGTTACTTGGTTTTGTGCACAATTTATCAACAACAACACACCCACCAACAGTTGCATTTACGCTCTTCTCTTCAATCATATGTGCTCATGGATTGAGCGAATTTCAATTATGCTTTTCATTAGTGTGTGCCCTCGCATATTAATTTGTTTGCATGTCGCTGAGACTTTGTTGTTATATGTCATATAAATCAATACGTTATTTAACCAAATTATTTCAATTATTAATTATAATATGCTTTCAACACTAAAGTTGCTTCTTCAATAATGAAATAAATACACAACTCTAGTAATTATTTTAAAACTTGATTTCTAACATTTTGTGCAGCAGTTATACTTCTATAGTGTGCTTATATACGTGAGGCACATTACTTTTTTTTTTTTAATTCTGTGATTATGCTAAAATAACTACATTACAACATCGTTTTTACCACCACTAATATTGTACTCAATCGTAGTCGCATACTATCGGAATAACACTGTGTGACAAAATGAAATGAATGAAACCACCTATTCTTTATTAATTTGGGCATGCTGAACACGAAACAGTAACGGTTTTCCATTCAAGTTATGATAAATTAAATCAATAAAGAGAGCGAAAAAATGGTACTTTTCAGTTAAAAACCTTACTAATTTTTTATTTTTATGAATTTTTAAAAAAAAATATTGATATAATTACACATATAAGTATCTGTTATTAATCTAAGAACGTCTGACTAAAATAATAAATTGAAGAAATGACATAACAGTCAGGGCATTAAAAATATGTGATTCCGCACCTGAGCAATAAAATTACATAGTACCGTACTACAACACTTCCCGTGTTTTATGTTTCAGGTTACATTACTGTTTATTATTTTTTTTTTTTTTTTGTATATGGGCATGCTGAACAGTGTAATAAGCACGACGACGACACAGAATGTGTCATTCATCTGAATTGCACAGATTTTGTTGTTGAACTTTATATATCAACTAAAACGAAGGTATGAAAATTTCCATTTTAAATATATCGATATAATTTCATGGTGGTTGCTTGAAAACTTTGGAATTTTAAAGAATATAGATTCGTTTCCAGTAGAAAAGATTTTACGGACGCAGAAAGAGCCAATAGTTGAAATTTTTGGAGCTATTTAAAGCTAATAGCATAATATTATTAAATAACAAGATTTCCCGGCGTGCGTTGCTACGCCTGGCTCAAAACTCGGGGTATACGTAACCTAATTTTTTTTTCTTTGATGAGGATCAAACGGATATGTTCTATATCGCGAAATAATGAGTAGCGTGAAAAAAATAAAATATTTTTAATCGTAAAGTACAGTAAAATAGTAAAATGAAACAAAGAAAATCATTATTAATTTCGTAGTGCAATTAAATGAACAAAATTTTTTGTCAGTCCGTCTTCAGCCAATATAAATAAGTTAGATGGTATGCCCTCGCGAGAACATGCCACGTATAATTGTCCATGTGAAAAACATGGTGTGCCCAAATCTAAGCCGCAAACGGACATCGTTTGGCCTTGCGACTTATTGATTGTCATTGCGAATGCCAATCTAATGGAATATTGAACGCGTTTGAATTCAATTGGGACGTCTTTTGGGATTCTTGGAATGCGTGGCAGCAAAACATTTTCGCCTCGGAATTTGCCATTCAAATTACTGGCTTCTATAATGTTTTTCATAAATTTTTTTACGACCAATCGCGTGTCATTGCACAGCCGTGGTGGATTCCAATTCCGAAGTAAAATAACCGGAGATACAACTTTTAGTCGTAGAATGAGTGGTGGCATGCCTGGCAAATTTAGTGAGTTCAAAAACTCTGTTGGATAATTTACACCTTCGTTGGCATCACAAACTGTATCGATCGATTTGTATGATACCAAGTTGCCTGGCAACATCTGTTGTATCTTAAATGATTTATGTATTTTGTGCGTACTTCGGGGAATACGCGGTCAATGACAGCATTTTGCGAATCAACGATTGTGCAGAAATCGATGGGCAATTTTATGCAGCCAGTATTTTCATGGACAGCAACTTCTCCATCGCCAATATGTAACAATTGTTTTGGGAATGTGTCAGCGGATAAATCTTATAGCATTTATACATGCATGTTTCTTTTTAGCTGGACTTTTCCAACATTACGCCACAGTGACGATGATTTCAATTCATTTCAAGCAAGCTTTGATCTCATCAGCGTACGTTGAACGTGGAATGACGGGAAGTGTTTGAATGAAATCACCTGAAAGGAGTAACAGAGTGCCGCCGAATAGTTTGTCATTGTTTTTTATATCTTTGAATGTTCTATTCAACGCCTCAAGAGAATGTTTGTGGGCCAAATTGCATTCATCCCAGATGATAATGTTGCACTGTTTCAGCACAGTGGCCATGGACGATTGTTTCTTTAAGTTGCACACTGCGTATGGGTTATTTTAAGCATTCAGAGGCAGTTTAAATGCTGGATGAGCTGTTCTCCCTCCATCCAATAAAAAATTAACGTGTAATTTTGTTATGCAGCTCATTAAAGACTTCAATTTTTGTTTGAACACACGTTCTGAATAACACGACGATGCATTGCGTTTTGGCCTGACAATAACAAAGATGTAATTTGCCATTTAGGATTACATGTGAACGTTATAAATAAACACGGTCGTCCGCACTCGCGCAAGAAAGTCATAGCATCCTGTGTGTATTCTTGCATATGACGTGGACTGCTTACGTACGATGATGGTAGAATAATGCAGTTACCAATTTCGGCGGTGTCGCCGTTCCTGATAGCGTCTCGCATGTGAATTTAATCTTCCGCACGCCGTTTATTTTGATTGTGTCGTATGAATCACAGTCGTTCGCTCTCTACCTTCACGTACATGTCGACGATGAATTGTTGGCACAGCTCACGACATCACAGAATGACGTTGTCCTGACCACTTCGAATCGTCATATGATATGCATAAAAATCCATCGAGCTAACTTTCTTGTTTGTTTCGGCTCCTGCAAAACATATTATTAAATATTTTTAAATAATAATTGAAAATGACCTGAAAATGAGTAATGATGTTCATAATGAATGAAGTACCTGTGGCGGGATCTCGTAGTATAATGTTTATGCAATAACCATCTTGTCCCTTCCAGAAAAGTAGCGCATATTGGAGAGCGTCGTATGAACGGCGTGTGTCAGCGATAACCTCCAGATTATTGTTTCTTTTTCGAATCACAATTTCTCGAGTCTCAGTGCGGTCGGCATCCATGATTCCAGCAACGTCGTCCACAACAGGCGCATTGAATCTACGCACATGTTCTCCAGCTGGTGTTTTATTAGGATTGATGACAATAGCGTGATTGTCATTTTGCAATTCGTGCATTTGTGATTTGCAGAATTTCAATAATTCATGGTGCCGACTCAATAGGGCGTCCAGCTCGCCAACGATGCGCCTGGCGTTAGGCAAAATAAGGTTAGTGTAGCCACTACGTGAATTCACGCGATTGGCGTCCTCACCGCCCAGGAAGTATATTTGTAAACACTTATGTGTTTCGTTTTGCATTGGCAGCAATGAGCTTGGCCTCTGATTTTGAACGTTGAATTGAGTTGTTGACCATTTGATGCAGTATTATGAACTATTTCTGTTGCTCCGAATGATGTTATTTGGAAGCATGAAATGAATGTGTGAATGGACTTCATGAAGAGGTTTGAATTTGGATCCGTACCGATGACTAAACCGTTCAATGGTTCTGGAGGTGTCTCTATTACTGGTAGTTGCACTTTTCCTGATGCGCAACATATGCCAGCTGGCTCATGTTTAAATTTGAGCTCATAA
>JBAMAV010001752.1:0-90738 GCA_037043315.1 Amiota communis
CACAACAATTACGGCTTTGAGAGTAGGGGGACGATTAGCTAAAGCACAGTTCCCATATGATGCTAAATTCCCAGCTATTCTTCCACGCAATCATCGGTTTACGCAATTATTTGTAGAATTTCTGCACAAACAGAATTTACACACTGGAGCCAAGGTTTTAGTGTCGCTTCTGCGTGAAAGAGCATGGGTAGTAAATGCCAGAGAATTAATGCGAAGGGTTGTACGCTCATGCACACACTGTTTTCACTGCTGCTGCAACAGGTGATGGGGAATTTTGCATCTAGATAGATTACAGGGAGAACGTCCATTTTTAGTAAAAGGCGTTGATTTCTGTGGGCCGTTTATGACGACTCATAACCTTCGTGGCAAGACGCTGTACAAAACTTACGTATCGATTTTCGTTTGTTTTGCGTCTAAAGCAGGTCACATAGAATTAGTATCTTCTTTGACAACTAATGCATTTCTTTCATGTGTTCGAAGGTTTATATCAAGACGAGGACTACCAAAGCGTTTATATTGTGACAACGCAACTAATTTTGTAGGTGCAGAGGCGAAGATGGCTGATTTCAAAACACAGAACTTCAATTCCGATGCATTGGACATAACAATAACGGGCCCGAAAGCACAGCGACCAATAAGATATATTGTACATGGGCCTATTTAATAGAAACCTTATATGTTTAGACTTTTGATGAATCTTAACATTACTTGGGGTTTGTTGTTCCACAATTTGTGTGGATTAACAACAGTGTCACCGAGGTGGTGAAGTCTTTGTCTACCGAGTGCAGGACATTTGCAGAGTATATGCTCTGAACTTTCTTTATCCATTTCACAAAATCGGCATACGTCAGTGTCGGAAAGACCTAACTTCTTTTGATGATACCTTAGGTTGCAGTGACCCGTGATGTATCCAGTCAAAATGCGTAAGTCTACTCTACTGAGTGAGAGAAGCTTATTCGAGATACTCTTTGAAAGAGTGAGGAATTGTTTTGCCTGGCGTTGTCCGGTGGAGTTCACCCAGTGGTTTAGAAATTTCTTTTCCTCAAGTTTCCTGATTTCTTCGTTTTTGTGACTTTTCGAGAGACCACAGAATGGCTCAGGACCGTAAAAGGGCATGATCGCCCCTTGTTTAGCCAAGTAGTCGGCCTTTTCATTGCCTTCATGACCTTCATGTCCTGGTACCCACCTTAATATATATATATACATTCCTTGACACTACATTTCAAATTAAATTTATGATGTAGTGCCGCACTTTAGTTAGTGCATAGGGCGGAACCGTTTCTTGGGTAATTTAGTTTTATGGCTAGGTTACCAACCTTGCGCAACCCCTTGTGCGTCAGTGGGATACGTGTTGAAAATTTCAGGTCTCCAACAATGACCATTTTAAACACGTTTGTATAGCGAGCCGCATGCTGCATGTCAGACGCCCGCTTCCAGCCGCATCTACTGTGATGGCCAGACGCTGGAAGTTTCTCCCTCTCTCGTTTGACTCCCGCTCCATGTACTACACCGGGGTTGGTTACCCGATCGTTCGAAAGAGTGCTAGGGATTAACAGGGTTTACCACGTGAAGGTGAGAGTAGGAAAGTTGACAGATAGAGGCTATGTGGTACGCATATCTGCCCTTTTAACCCACCTTAATACAACAGTATTAAAGTTACCCAGTTCATTTAACAGGTTAAGGCAGTCATATGCCAGCTTTGAGGTGAAAGTGACCGACTGTAGGGCTTTTAAGGCCGCTTGACTATCCGAGAGTATGTAAATATGTACTCCTCTCATTTTCCTGCGAAGACATTCCCTCGCACAGATTTCAATGGCATACATTTCCGCTTGAAATATTGTTGGGTAGGTACCCATTGGGATAGACTTTTTGAATTTTGGGCCATAAATTCCCGCCCCTGTTCTACCATTTTCAAGTTTAGACCCGTCTGTAAATCATATCTAGGAGCCGGGTTTGAATTTAATAGAATTAGTTCTCCAGTCTTCACTATCATTAATAATGATTTGAAAAAGTTTGCAGAAGATATTTTTAGACAATAGAGTATCATCTCTATGCAAAATGGGACTGTCTAGAAAATTTTCTAAAATTTTTAGGTGTCCCTTAATATTACCCCCTTTTAAGTCGACAATACCTTCCAGTCTCGAAGTGCTAATAGTAGCTTCCTTTTCTATTAGGATAGGTAATGGTGGGATGTATAAGAGCACCCCTACTGCGTCAGTGGGACACGTTTTCATATTCCCTGTGATACTGACACAAACAAGTCGATGCAGTTTACTTAGTATATTTACTGCATTCCTTTGTTTGACTTTAGGCCACCATGCAATGGAAGCATATGTGACTATTGGTCTAATGACCGTAGTGAATGTCCAGTAGGTCATTTTGGGATTTAGACCCCAGGTTTTACCAAAAAGTCTAGTGCAAGCAAAGAATGCCCTTGTAGCCTTTTTTGTAACTTTATTTAGATGTTGGTTCCACGTTAGCTTTTTATCAAGGATAACCCCTAGATAGTTCGCTTCATTGGAAAATTGAATTGTGATGCCATTTAACACAGGACATTTGAGAGTAATGTTTCTCTTCCTGGTGAATGGTACCAGCACAGTTTTTGATAGGTTAATGGAGAGCCCTTTCTCACTGCACCATTTATTTATTATTTTTAGGGCTTGTTGCATGCGGTCAGAGATAGTCTGCTCATGCCAGCCCACAATATATACAACTAGGTCATCTGCATAATCTTGTGTATTGAAACATAGTCCATTAAGCTTGTAGAAGAGTTCATCTATCACTAAAGTCCACAGAAGTGGAGAGAGTACACCCCCTTGTGGGCAACCTCTTGTGGCTGTGATAGATTTTAATTCTCCTCCAAGCTGTAAATTAGTAGTCCGAGATTCAAGCAGAGCTATTATCCATTTAATAATAGGTGTGGGTACTTCTTTCCGTAGAAGGGCATTTTCTATTGCCTCATATGAAGTATTATCAAAAGCTCCTGATATGTCGATAAATGCACATAGAGCTATTTGTTTGGCATCAAGAGCCTTTTCAATGACAGTTGTTAGGCTATGTAATGCAGTTTCTGTTGATTTGCCACGATGGTATGAAAATTGAATTTTTTGCAGAGGAAAATTAATAAGGTTGTTATTCCTTATATACAGATCCAAAATTTTTTCCATTGATTTTAGGAAAAGTGAGCTGAGACTTATAGGTCTATAAGATTTAGGTAGCTGTTCTGGCATTTGCCCTACTTTTAGAATGAACACTACTTTGACTTCAGCCCATTTCGTAGAGATATGCCCTAGCAATAGACTTACTCTGAATATACTGGCCAATTTTGGGACAATGTACTTGGCTCCATGTTGGAGCAGACAAGAGTATATCCCATCAGGCCCTGGAGATTTGTATGGGCTAAATGATGATAAAGCCCATTGGACCCGTTTTTCATGGAACAGTTTACTAGCCAGCTTAACATCTACAGGATATTGATGGATACCGTGGATTCCACCAGTACTGGGTGTTCTTTAGAAGCTGAGTGACCCGGAAAGTGAGTGTCCAGCAGCAGTTTGCTGGTTTCTCCCGGGTTTTGTGTAAAACTGCCATCTGGCTTTTTCAGGGTACAAATACCGTTTGAATGATCTTTAACTAAGGCTTTTTGAAGGCGAATCGCATCTGGAAGATTTGAGATCTTCTCACAATGATTCCTCCAAGTAGCTCTTTTAGATCTTCTTAATTCTATATTATAGGCAGTTAGAGCCTCTTTATAGGAAACCCTGTCCCCCGTTCGTTTAGCTCTATTGAATAATCTTCTTGCCTTGCTTCGAAGTTCAGTAAGCGTCTTATTCCACCAAGGAACATCCCTTCGTGGTTTATGCACTTTTTCTGGACAACTTTTATAAAAGGCATTGATTATATTAGAATAAAGCTCTTAAGCTTCTGATTCAAGCTCTGATTTTAAATAAATATGCTTATTTGAGCAGTTAATACCATGCTGTAGATAACGGTAAAAGATATCCCAGTTGGTTTTCTTGGGATTTCTGTAAAAGCATAAGTTTCACTGAAGATATAAAGATCCCACAAAGAACGAAAGAATTATTTAGGAACCCTAGAAATACGAACTGGGGCCTATATGAGAACTTGTTAGAGGGATACCTAAGAAATGTTCCTCAGATCACTACTAGCAGCGACGTTGAGGCAGTGACAGAACTCATAACATCTAAAATCCTTTTAGCTTACCATAAATCCTGCCTGCCTACGAGACTTGGACGCAAATCCAAGCCCCCATGGTGGAATAAGGACGTTGATCGCTATACAAAAAAGAAATAAGGAGAGCCAAGAAGAGATCCTGGCAGATCTTCTGTAGTAATTTGGACAAGACGTCTGAGGTGTCGAGACTTCGGAAAATACTTGCCAAGTCTCCTATAATCCCTTCACTAATCCGCAAGGACACAGGCGAATGGACCAAAGACGGAAAGGAAACGCTGGAGACTCTAATAGAAGCCCACTTTCACGGCTGTACTGAGGTTTCAGACGTACTGTAACAACACGGGTTGCAATAAATGAGGTATGTGAGGGCTTAATTACATCGGTTAGACTGGAATGGGCCTTAAAATCGTTTAACCCCTTTAAATACCCGGAACTAGACGGCATCTTTCCTTCGCTCTTGCAAAAGGGCTGTGCTGTACTGACACCATGGCTTTAAGGAATCTTCAGGAATTGCTTGAGGTTTAATTATGTTCCGAAGAACTGGAGACTCTCAAGGATTGTATTCATACCAAAGCTAGATAAGAGCAGCCACTTGTACCCAAAGGACTATAGGCCAATAAACCTCACTTCATTCATACTAAAGATGTTTGAAAGACTATTGGACTCGTATATTAAGGAAAAGGTTTCACTGAATCTAATATCGAGGGACCAACACGCCTATATGAAAGGCAAGTCCACGGAGACAGCTCTTTATAGGGTCGTGATGCAGATAGAAAGGGCCATACAGTACGGGGAGTATGCCATAGGTATCTTCCTCGACATATCAGGAGCCTGTAAAAACGTTTCGACAGAAGCGCTGTTAGGGGGTCTTGAATCTATTGACGCATATATATACCTACAAAATATCTTGGAGTCATATTGGATAACAAACTGACGTGGAAGTTAAATGTGGAAGAAAGGGTGAAGAAAGCTCTCAATGCATTTATGCTTGCAGGAAAATGCTCTGTAAGACATGGGGTTTATCTTCCCGTCTAACATATTGGATGTACACGGCAGTGGTTTGACCTATATTACTCTTTGGTATCATGGTATGGTGGACAAGTGTTAACAAAAAGGCATACGTCAAAAAGTTGGAGAAGGTACAGAGAATCGCAGGGCTGTGTATAACTGGTGCAATGCGCACCACCCCTACAGCAGCACTTGATAGAATACTCGACCTTCAACCTATAGGCTTGGCAGCGAAGAGCACTGCAAAGAAGTCCGCGCTATGACTAAAGGTAACGGGACAGTTTATGGACACAGTAAGATACATGAAGGTTTAAACACTAGCTCGGACTTTGTTATTCCCCAGGCCAACTTTAAAGGAAGGCCTAGTATAGTAATAGAAGATAATGGGTGGCAGAGGGGACTTCAGTTTGGTTATCATTCCTACAACCTGTTTACAGACGGATCTAAAATGTCAGAGGGAGTGGGAGCTGCAGTATTCTGTTCAGAGCTTGACTTTAAATGGTCATATAAGCTTCCAGACTACTGTAGCGTGTTTCAGACCGTAATTTATGCGGCTACAAAAGCAGCAGAATTAGCAGCCGAGCTAACTCCTCTCAACTCCCAAATAAACACATTCGTCAACAGCCAAGCAGCCATAAAGGCAATAGCGGCGGTGATGACAAAATCTAACTGTGTTCAACAATGTAGAACAAAAATTGACGAACTCTGTTTTCACAGACGCGTCACCATCATTTGGGTACCGGGACATAATGGAATTGAAGGGAACGAGGAACCTCAACTTGGCTAGCGCCAGCCTTAACAAGTGCGTCAATCATACGTCCCTCTCTGTCCACGTTAAAAACAGAAATAGACACAGCAATGATTCAAGAAACGAAGAGAATGTAGGATGGAACACTCTCTTGCAGAACCGAAAAATCATGCTTCGCTCTGTTAATAATAAGATCACCAACTACATCTTAGCTCTCCCAAAAGAGGATTGCAAGTTATTAGTCGGAATACTCACGGGACACTGTTTAACGCCTTCCTACGCAGCCAAATTGGGCTTGGTACAGAGTGATGCAAGTACAACATGCAACGAGGTAAATGTTAGGGGAACTTTAGAACACCTACTTTGCCAATGTACAGCTCTCTACAGATCACGCTTTAGCTATCTCGGATCTGTATCTTTGCTCTCCCTGGAAATATCGTGGATCAAAAGAGTAGCAACCTATTAAAGCTAGCAAAAAAGTGTATAAAAAACAGAATCTGAAGGGTCTCCATACTCTTTCTTGGCAACACTTAGGACCACTATTGGTCTATGTGAGATCTCTTGATCAGCCAAGCTAACGTAACCTAACCTAGTTTATCAGGAAACGCAAAGCCTGCTTCCTACCATCCAGCAATCCTGTTATTAATAATAACAACATTCAATGGGAGTCATGTGTTCGTTATCTCGAGCTTTATCTCAACACCAAATTAATTTTAAGCCTTCGTATTCAAAAAACTATAGAAAAAGTCAACAAGACATTCATATCTTATATCCAATCATGCTCTATGATTCGGTAGTTTGGGGGGATTGTGCGATTACGTATATAAATAAACTACAAATAGCACAAAATAAACTTCTAAAGTTAATTTATAATCTACCCTTTTATTATTCCACTGTTGGCCTGCACTATTATTGAAGAAATCATTTAACACTCATCATCGTACATTCGAATTCTACGTACTATCTCGTTTGTGTATCGCATATTCAACGGAATAGGACCAGATCGTCAATTGACAGCATCATTTGCCAAATACGTACCAGCGAAAGAATTGCGAAAAACATTTTGGCGAATAGTCTCACACATACAGCAAACAGTTTTTAATGAAGAGAAGTCTTTGTTAAAAAGGCAACAAAGGTTAAAGCCGAGCATGCAAAGCCTCGTACCACTTTTACACACAATGGAAATAGACAACACAACAATTACGGCTTTGAGAGTAGGGGGACGATTAGCTAAAGCACAGTTACCATATGATGCTAAATTCCCAGCTATTCTTCCACGCAATCATCGGTTTACGCAATTATTTGTAGAATTTCTGCACAAACAGAATTTACACACTGGAGCCAAGGTTTTAGTGTCGCTTCTGCGTGAAAGAGCATGGGTAGTAAATGCCAGAGAATTAATGCGAAGGGTTGTACGCTCATGCACACACTGTTTTCACTGCTGCTGCAACAGGTGATGGGGAATTGTGCATCTAGATAGATTACAGGGAGAACGTCCATTTTTAGTAAAAGGCGTTGATTTCTGTGGGCCGTTTATGACGACTCATAACCTTCGTGGCAAGACGCTGTACAAAACTTACGTATCGATTTTCGTTTGTTTTGCGTCTAAAGCAGGTCACATAGAATTAGTATCTTCTTTGACAACTAATGCATTTCTTTCATGTGTTCGAAGGTTTATATCAAGACAAGGACTGCCAAAGCGTTTATATTGTGACAACGCAACTAATTTTGTAGGTGCAGAGGCGAAGATGGCTGATTTCAAAACACAGAACTTCAATTCCGATGCATTGGACATAACAATAACGGGCCCGAAAGCACAGCGACCAATAAGATATATTGTACATGGGCCTATTTAATAGAAACCTTATATGTTTAGACTTTTGATGAATCTTAACATTACTTGGGGTTTGTTGTTCCACAATTTGTGTGGATTAACAACAGTGTCACCGAGGTGGTGAAGTCTTTGTCTACCGAGTGCAGGACATTTGCAGAGTATATGCTCTGAACTTTCTTTATCCATTTCACAAAATCGGCATACGTCAGTGTCGGAAAGACCTAACTTCTTTTGATGATACCTTAGGTTGCAGTGACCCGTGATGTATCCAGTCAAAATGCGTAAGTCTACTCTTCTGAGTGAGAGAAGCTTATTCGAGATACTCTTTGAAAGAGAGAGGAATTGTTTTGCCTGGCGTTGTCCGGTGGAGTTCACCCAGTGGTTTAGAAATTTCTTTTCCTCAAGTTTCCTGATTTCTTCGTTTTTGTGGCTTTTCGAGAGACCACAGAATGGCTCAGGACCGTAAAAGGGCATGATCGCCCCTTGTTTAGCCAAGTAGTCGGCCTTTTCATTGCCTTCATGACCTTCATGTCCTGGTACCCACCTTAATACAACAGTATTAAAGTTACCCAGTTCATTTAACAGGTTAAGGCAGTCATATGCCAGCTTTGAGGTGAAAGTGACCGACTGTAGGGCTTTTAAGGCCGCTTGACTATCCGAGAGTATGTAAATATGTACTCCTCTCATTTTCCTGCGAAGACATTCCCTCGCACAGATTTCAATGGCATACATTTCCGCTTGAAATATTGTTGGGTAGGTACCCATTGGGATAGACTTTTTGAATTTTGGGCCATAAATTCCCGCCCCTGTTCTACCATTTTCAAGTTTAGACCCGTCTGTAAACCATATCTGGGAGCCGGGTTTGAATTTAATAGAATTAGTTCTCCAGTCTTCACTATCATTAATAATGATTTGAAAAAGTTTGCAGAAGATATTTTTAGACAATAGAGTATCATCTCTATGCAAAATGGGACTGTCTAGAAAATTTTCTAAAATTTTTAGGTGTCCCTTAATATTACCCCCTTTTAAGTCGACAATACCTTCCAGTCTCGAAGTGCTAATAGTAGCTTCCTTTTCTATTAGGATAGGTAATGGTGGGATGTATAAGAGCACCCCTACTGCGTCAGTGGGACACGTTTTCATATCCCCTGTGATACTGACACAAACAAGTCGATGCAGTTTACTTAGTATATTTACTGCATTCCTTTGTTTGACTTTAGGCCACCATACAATGGAAGCATACATGACTATTGGTCTAATGACCGTAGTGAATGTCCAGTAGGTCATTTTGGGATTTAGACCCCAGGTTTTACCAAAAAGTCTAGTGCAAGCAAAGAATGCCCTTGTAGCCTTTTTTGTAACTTTATTTAGATGTTGGTTCCACGTTAGCTTTTTATCAAGGATAACCCCTAGATAATTTGCTTCATTGGAAAATTGGATTGTGATGCCATTTAACACAGGACATTTGAGAGTAATGTTTCTCTTCCTGGTGAATGGTACCAGCACAGTTTTTGATGGGTTAATGGAGAGCCCTTTCTCACTGCACCATTTATTTATTATTTTTAGGGCTTGTTGCATGCGGTCAGAGATGGTTTGTTCATGCCAGCCCACAATATATACAACTAGGTCATCTGCATAATCTTGTGTATTGAAACATAGTCCATTAAGCTTGTAGAAGAGTTCATCTATCACTAAAGTCCACAGAAGTGGAGAGAGTACACCCCCTTGTGGGCAACCTCTTGTGGCTGTGATAGATTTTAATTCTCCTCCAAGCTATAAATTAATAGTCCGAGATTCAAGCATAGCTATTATCCATTTAATAATAGGTGTGGGTACTTCTTTCCGTAGAAGGGCATTTTCTATTGCCTCATATGAAGTAATATCAAAAGCTCCTGATATGTCGATAAATGCACATAGAGCTATTTGTTTGGCATCAAGAGCCTTTTCAATGACAGTTGTTAGGCTATGTAATGCAGTTTCTGTTGATTTGCCACGATGGTATGAAAATTGAATTTTTTGCAGAGGAAAATTTATAAGGTTGTTATTCCTTATATACAGATCCAAAATTTTTTCCATTAATTTTAGGAAAAGTGAGCTGAGACTTATAAGATTTAGGTAGCTGTTCTGGCATTTGCCCTACCTTTAGAATGAACACTACTTTGACTTCAGCCCATTTCGTAGGGATATGCCCTAGCAATAGACTTACTCTGAATATACTGGCCAATTTTGGGACAATGTACTTTGCTCCATGTTGGAGCAGACAAGGGTATATCCCATCAGGCCCTATAGATTTGTATGGGCTAAATGATGATAAAGCCCATTGGACCCGTTTTTCATGGAACAGTTTACTAGCCAGCTTAACATCTACAGGATATTGATGGATACCGTGGATTCCACCAGTACTGGGTGTTCTTTAGAAGCTGAGTGACCCGGAAAGTGAGTGTCCAGCAGCAGTTTGCTGGTTTCTCCCGGGTTTTGTGTAAAACTGCCATCTGGCTTTTTCAGGGTACAAATACCGTTTGAATGATCTTTAACTAAGGCTTTTTGAAGGCGAATCGCATCTGGAAGATTTGAGATCTTCTCACAATGATTCCTCCAAGTAGCTCTTTTAGATCTTCTTAATTCTATATTATAGGCAGTTAGAGCCTCTTTATAGGAAACCCTGTCCCCGTTCGTTTAGCTCTATTGAATAATCTTCTTGCCTTGCTTCGAAGTTCAGTAAGCGTCTTATTCCACCTAGGAACATCCCTTCGTGGTTTATGCACTTTTTCTGGACAACTTTTATAAAAGGCATTGATTATATTAGAATAAAGCTCTTAAGCTTCTGATTCAAGCTCTGATTTTAAATAAATATGCTTATTTGAGCAGTTAATACCATGCTGTAGATAAAGGTAAAAGATATCCCAGTTGGTTTTCTTGGGATTTCTGTAAATTTTTGCTTGTGTTACAGTTGCACCCACATCAAACCGTATGTGCATATGATCCGACATGGATGTTTCCTGTGACACATGCCAATTTGAGACTTCTGATGAGACATTGTGACTAGCAAGAGTGAGATCAAGAACTTCCCCTCTTATTGCATTCACAAACGTCGGTTCGTTGCCTCGGTTTAATATAGTAATATTATGACTTAGTATAAATTCAAGGAGGTACTCACCCCTTGTATTTATGTCGTTGCTTCCCCAGGTTGTGTGGTGTGCGTTTGCATCGCAGGAGAGAATCCATCGGATATGACGCTGCTGACAATACTCCGCTAGGGCCAAAACTTCCTCTGTTGGGGCAGTAGCCGCGTCTCCCGGTAGATAAGCAGAGGCAAGGATGACCTCATGCTCCCCTTTGCTGGTAGGCACTTTTGCCCAAATCGCCACTAGGTCTTCAGAAATAAACCTTGAGAAAGGAAGAAAGGTTAGTTGGTTACTAATCAGAATCGCCGCTCTAGGGCGATTCTTATTGGTGGCATAGATCAACCTACCATTTGAGTTTTGGAGCCCTTTGATGACTCCGTTATATGCCCATGGTTCTTGGATGAAAGCTACATCCAACAGCTCAGCGTTAAACCTCCTTGCCAGTATATCTGAGGTAGCTTTGGCACGATGGAGGTTTATCTGAAGGCATCCGAGTTGCCTTGTATTGATGCTGGGTTTGCTTTGGGGAAGAGCCATTAATTGGCTTTTTTACGGGCACTTGCCGCCCTCTTCTTCCCTCTGTTGCTACCCAGCAAGATCGCTTCTCCTGCGGATCTATAGCCTCCCTTTTTAGCACGCTGGAGATCGTGGCATGGGTTTTTGGTGGCAGCATGAAGCGATGGTCGCATTCTTATCGCATCCCTCCTTAACATGCTCACGTCTTGCTGTTGGACCAGATGCTGAAGTAGTTACTGCTGCTACATTAGAGCACTGTGGTTGCTCTGGTATTGACTCTGCAGTAATCGTGGATGGACACTTTGAGCTTTTGGAGCTTGCTCGTGCCTTAGACACTTTACCATGTGTCCCATCATTCGCCTCACTTTTATTTTTGGGGCGCATTTGTATTCTACCGAAGCCATAGTTCAACCAGAGTTGATTTTTCCTTATGACTTCGGCTGAGATAGGGTATATGGTGAAGGTAATCTCCGAGACCGTACCTTTACGCACTCTATTGAGTGCTCGCCAGTCGTTCACCCTTAGGCCAGTGTTCTGCCCGTTCAGAAGACCTACTATATCTTCTGTGGTAGTACTGTCCAGTTCAGGGAAGTAGCCAATATAGATCTGAGGACGTGGTATTTCATCCTCTTCAACGATCTTCAACTCGGCATCCTTCCACGGCTTTAGTTTAGGCACTACTGCCTTTAACCAAGTGACTGTGTCATTATTACCACACGAGATAACTAGCCATCCCGAGCGGAAATTGCAACTATTAAAAACTGGTTTTTCCGCACGCGATTGATTTTTCCTAATCGCTTCTAGGATGGTGTGCTGTATGGCCTTGAGTTGTTCCGTAGACCATATGGTGTTTGGATAATTAGGTGGTATGATACCCAGTTTTGTGCTGCACGTAACATCTTTGTAGGACATTTGTGCTGTGCTCACCTCCCCAGCAAGGGTAGGCCCTCTTGGCTCAGGCCTTGTAGGTTCAGTGGACACAGCTGTCCTGTTTTCCGTTGCTGCCACCGTTCCTACGCTAGCTCTTTTAGGTGCGCTTTGTTTAGATGAGGTACTGCTAGGGCGTTCACGCTTCAGAGCAGTTGGCTTTTGAGCAAGTGCTCTAGCCTCTTCAATGTTATGCCCTCGGCTTAGATGGAGTTTAAGGCGTCTACGGGCAGCACCACATAGCCGCACCTTTTTGACGCCATCTACCGTGTTTTCAGGGATAGGGGTGGGTGAGTCGAGAAGATTATCCTCTTCCTCTTTTGAAAGGTTGTCATCGGGACCTATATCCACACTGTCGACATCCATTACAATGCTTTCGCTGCTTTTGGGTAGGCTATGTAAAGCCTTATCACATTGGACATTGGACATACTCAAATCCTTCAGCGCTACAAGGGGTTTTGAGTTTGGCTTCATACCACCACGAGCACCACACTTTGGTGGATTATGGGAGGCAGCGGTTAAATCTGAAAAAACGTTGCTAACAAAAAACGTTGCTGCAGAAAACTTGGCATTTGAAGAATTTCTAACTGTCATCGCAGAAGTTGAAGCAACACTAAATTCGATGCCCACCGCTCCAGTCTCGGATGATCCAAATGACGGAACGGCATTGTCGCCGTCTCACCAGTTCATTGGTTCATCATTACTATCAGCACCAGACGAGTTGATCAACGTGCCATCAGAGGATGATGGAAATGCAAATGGTCGATATCTAGATCGATGGGAAAGGGTCATGTTTCTGAAACAACAATTCTGGAGAATGTGGTATCGAGACTACATTCGCACACTACAACAACGTACCAAGTGGACGTGTTCCCAGCCCAACATTAACACACATTTTCAAATCGAATTTCACGCACGAATCAATATGACGAAACCCACATATGAGAATCGATTTCGGTTTTGTAAATCGATTTCCGATGTCATGTATACACTTAGAACTGTCATTTCGATTGGTATTTCAGAATGTTTTTTCATAGTAGTTGCCATGTGGTAGAACTTTTTTGGTTTATTTTAACTTTTTTAATAATTTGTGATTTATACATTGAAAAATCATTGTGGAACGTTATTAAAAATCAAGATAAGTATTTTACATTTATATATTATTTTATTCAATGTGATTTCAAAAAATAACTTGTTCTGTTAAGAAATCCACATTATATTTTATGCATATGGCTATTCTGACATGAAGTAAGCAGACCACAATCGATTTAATCAAACCAATGTCGACTGCCTCATGTTAACATGAGCACAAAATTCGATATTCGTTATATCGAACCTCGTAGAAGCGATTTGAGTATCTTATAAACAAGGTATATGACAGTGAATTTCCAATCGATTTTTCCACATCCACTGTTTCATTTCGTGTGTTTTGAATGTGAAGGCGCAACACTTATTCAATCCATTTCAAACTGAATATGTCAAACACTCACTCATTTCTTCTCTCACACAGCATTTCCAACATTCAAATCTCGTCGTCTACATTAAATTTCTGTACAGATTCTTGAATTACAACTTTGGTTGACAATGTGAATGCTCAAGTCTAATAGATGTGCCGTTGAGTTATGACTTGGATCGTAGTATACTTCATTGAAAAGAGCTCTATATACTTCCGAAGAAGTGTTCTTTTTTGAGAATGTTTCAAGGTTTTCAATGAAGGAAGACGGCTCAAGTGTCCATCGAGGAAATCGTTCAGTTCAGAATGTAGCTGGGACCTTGAGTAAATCCAAACTTCTTGGCTAAGTAGATACATTGCACCATTGTTGAGGTGCGCCGGAAATTACGCACATAATTATAAGATGTCTTAACTGTATCGTTCAGCTTTTTGTTGTAGTGCAAAAGAAGTTTTCCAATAAGACGAAGCTGCGCAACTTCAATCCGTTGGTGGAGTGATGGAAGATCGGCTTCTATGAGCATATATTTTATTGGTGTAGTAGGGTAGGAACGTAGGCTTCGTCTGACGCCGTTGTGGTATGCTGGTTCAATTATTTTGATGTTGGTCTCAGCTGCATTCCCATAAATGGATAGGCCATAGTCAATTTCAGATAACATAATTGACCTAACTACATTCAACAAATTATTAATGTGAACAAAATAATACTTAGCCGTAAGGTATTTTATAATATTAAATCTGGCAGCTAGAGATAGTCTACTATATTTACATTGGTCCTTGAAGTTAAGTTTGTTATCAAAAATTAAACCTAGGATACTTAAAGTAGGTGTTTTAGAGATATTTACATTGTTATACTTAAGGCTAATATAATAACATTGCTTTTTCCAACAAATATGAAACAGTTTACATTTGTCTAGTGAAAGCGTGGTACCAGAATCTAATGATCTCGTAGAAATATCTGAGAGGATAGGTGAAAAACTAGATTCTACAATATTTAAATTTTTTATTTTTGTGCACACTAGTACATCGTCTGCATATATGAAATGTTCCATATGGTTATATTTTAATATTATAGTGCTTATTTCGTTAAACGCTATAATAAATTAAGTGTCTGAAAATGGTTATTACTGAGGGATACCATTCCATAAGTTGACAGTATTTGAAAATATTTCGTTTGCCTTGACAGAGAATTTTCGATTAGCTAAGAAAGCCTGTAGAAAATTGTAAATTTTAGGACCTACTTTCCATGTGGATAGATGTCGAAGAACAATATGGGCTCCAACTCTATCGAATGCTTTTGCAAAATACAAGCTAAGTAGGGATACATGGTTTTTTGTGGAAAGAGCAATTGAACAAAAGTGTTCAAAGAGAATTAGAGCATCAGTTGTGGCGTGTGCCTTTTTAAAGACAAATTGATGCGTGCTTATGAGGTTTTTGCGCGAGGCAAACCACATAATGCGTTTCGATATAATTTTTATACTCTTCACGGGAGTGAATAGTATTATAAGTTTGTCATGAAGTTTGTAACACACAGAAGGAGACATCGCAGACCACATAAAGTATATATATTTGTGATCAGCTCCATGAGACGAGTTGATTCAGCCATGTCCGTCTGTCCGTCTGTCTGTCTGTCTGTATGTATGCAAACTAGTCCCTCAGTTTTTGAACTAGAGAACTGAAATTTTGCACATTTTGATTTATCAAACTGAAATTTGGACACTATAGGTTTCTGATCCATATCCACAAACTGTGTAAATTCATGATCCTTGGATTACCATTACCTCCCATACAAACCCCCACTTAAATTAATGTTCTTATTAGAAAAAGTTTTTTTTTGTTTTTTAACATATCGAACTAAAATTTGGACACTATAAGTTTCTGATCCATATTCATCAACCATGTAAATTTCATGATCCTAGAGCTACCAGGAGGGGTAAATTAAATGACAAACTTATAAAGAATATAAGTACAATAAAATTGCCTCTCAAAATTATGTGATGCTAAGAAAGGAAGGTTGGATGCAACCCGGAGGAGCGTGAAGAGCATTACATCTTTGGCATAGCCAATGATAGCCTTCTTTCTGGTTTCTATTAACTTCCCGAGGCATGAGAGAAGTGAGATTGTTCTGTAACTTGAAACTAGGGAATTTGGTTTTTATGCTTCGGGATTGGGTTGTTATCAAACTTGCAAACTTCCAATTTTGAAGTTATATGCCTTTGGCAAGAATCTTATTATAGAGCTGGACGAGACGATTTTTAAATGTAAGGGGTTATTTTTAATCATGGAGTTGGTAATTTTATCAACGCCTAGCGTGCTACGTTTCATGGTGGAATGAGAGAACTCAAGCCCAAGAATGGTAACATTAGACTCAATTTGTTTGGCTAAGGGTGCAGGGTTGAAATTAGAATAAGGGGTATTTAGAATTTGTATTTTAAGGGTGGAAAAGGAAGGGTGGTAGTTAGAATCTTCTCGGATAATCCAAATGATGGAACGACATTGTCGCCGTTTCACCTGCTCATTGGGTCATCATTACTATCAGCACCAGACGAGTTGATCAACGTGCCATCAGAGGATGACGGAAATGCAAACGGTCGATATCTAGATCGATGGCAAAGGGTCACGTTTCTGAAACAACAATTCTGGAGAATGTGGTATCGAGACTACATTCACACACTACAACAGCGTACCAAGTGGACGTGTTCCCAGCCCAACATTAATATTAGTAATTGTACAAGAAGACAACGCTCCGCATCAACACTGGAATCTCGCACGAGTGACAGCAGCAGTTCCAGGTCAAGACAGGACAGAACGAGTTGTAGATCTACGAACGCAGAATGGCACCATCCGAAGGGCGATACATAAGATCGCACGTCTTTCTATGGAAGTCTAAAATTGTGAAAGTTGGTCCTTTCAACGTGGGGAGGATGTTGGAAGAGATAAATTGTATCAAATGAATTCTGTTATCGATAGAAAGGAGTATTATGTACATGTGTATATTAAGATTGTCATCGGTTTAATTGTAACATTTGTACATGTTAGCACTTAAGTAAAATTGAAAATGTATAATAATTCTGTGCACACGAAACATTGAACAATCGTAGACGTGCAAGCAAACATAGAAACATACAAATAAAACAAACAAACATAGAAACATACAAATAAAACAAACAAACAAGAGACATACAAATAAAACAAAAATCATAGAAACCAAATCATTGTGTAATACTTAATTAATTCAACGGAACAGAGTGAACCAACAGAATTGGCCACCCCCCAGGTACTAGACTGGACACCGGTCTTTCTCCCGAATATGAGATTTAACTAGACGGAGGAAATCGGCCTTTCGAAGATGTTGACTACATGCAGTGGTTCTGTTAAGGCAAGTTTGGCACGGGAGGCAGCTAGTTCATTGCCAAATATATTGGCATGGCCAGGGACCCGCATGACATTAATGTGTTTGTGCTGAATTAGTTGGTCGCGGATAGAAGAAGCGATTATGCTGTTATTGTTGGCATTTCTTATGGCGTCAACGGTTGATTTGCTATCCGTGTAAATAATAACCTTGGATGGTAATTTAGCAGCAAAATGTAGTGCTTTAAGGACCACAGAGGCTTCTGCAGTAAAAGTTGATCAAAAATTTAGCATTAAATTAGTTGAAATTGCCTTATCCACAAGCATAAATTCTACTAATAAAACACGAAAGAAGACAAAAAAGTGCGTCTGATCACTTCAAACTTGTACTACACCTCACACAACTATTACCTTGTTCATTACCTTGTTTATATGTCGCTCAAATCACTTCTGCGATATTCGATATAACCAAAACCTTATTTATAAACACATTTTCAAATCGAATTTCACGCACGAATCAATATGACGAAACCCGCATATGAGAATCGATTTCCGATGTCATGTATACACTTAGCACTGTCATTTCGATTTGTATTTTAAAATGTTGTTTCATAGGAGTTGCCATGTGGTAGAACTTTTTTCATTTATTTTAACTTTTTTTAATAATTTGTGATTTATATACTGAAAAATCATTGTATAACGTTGTTAAAAATCAAGATAAGTAATTTACATTTATATATTATTTTATTCAATGTGATTTCAAAAAAACATTGTTCTGTTGAGAAATCCACATAATATTTTATGCATATGGCTACTCTGACATGAAGTAAGCAGCCAAAAATCGATTTAATCAAGCCAATGTCGACTGCCTCATGTAAACATGAGCACAAAATTCGATATTCGTTATATCGAACCTCGTAGAAGCGATTTGAGCGTCTTATAAACAAGATATATGACAGTGAATTTCCAATCGATTTTTCCACATCCACTGTTTCATTTCGTGTGTTTTGAATGTGAAGGCGCAACACTTATTCAATCCATTTCAAACTGAATGTGTCAAACACTCACTCATTTCTTCTCTCACACAGCATTTCCAACATTCAAATTTCGTCGTCTACATTAAATTTCTGTGCAGATTCTTGAATTACAACTTTGGTTGGCAATGTGAATGCTCAAGTCTAAAAGATGTGCCGTTGAGTTATGACTTGGATCGTAGTATACTTCATTGAAAAGAGCTCTATATACTTCCGAAGAAGTGTTCTTTTTTGATAATGTTTCAAGGTTTTCAATGAAAGAAGATGGTTCAGGTGTCCATCGAGGAAATCGTTCAGTTCAGAATGTAGCTGGGACCTTGAGTAAATCCAAACTTCTTGGCTAAGTAGATACATTGCACCATTGTTGAGGTGCGCCGGAAATTACGCACATAATTATAAGATGTCTTAACTGTATCGTTCAGCTTTTTGTTGTAGTGCAAAAGAAGTTTTGCAATTAGACGAAGCTTCGCAACTTCAATCCGTTGGTGGAGTGATGGAAGATCGGCTTCTATGAGCATATATTTTATTGGTGTAGTAGGGTAGGAACGTAGGCTTCGTCTGACGCCGTTGTGGTATGCTGGTTCAATTATTTTGATGTTGGTCTCAGCTGCATTCCCATAAATGGATAGGCCATAGTCAATTTCAGATAACATAATTGACCTAACTACAAGAATCTAATGACCACGTAGAAATATCTGAGAGGATAGATGAAAAACTAGATTCTACAATATTTAAATTTTTTATTTTTGTGCACACTAGTACATCGTCTGCATATATGAAATGTTCCATATGGTTATATTTTAATATTATATTCTTAATTTCGTTAAACGCTATAATAAATAAAGTGACTGATAATGGTGATCCCTGAGGGATACCATTCCATAAGTTGACAGTATTTGAAAATACTTCATTTGCCTTGACAGAGAATTTCCGATTAGCTAAGAAAGCCTGTAGAAAATTGTAAATTTTAGGACCTACTTTCCATGTGGATAGATGTTGAAGAACAATATGGGCTCCAACTCTATCGAATGCTTTTGCATAATCTAGGCTAAGTATGGATACATGGTTTTTTGTGGAAAGAGCAATTGAACAAAAGAGAGGTAGAGCATAAGTTGTGGCGTGTGCCTTTTTAAAGATAAATTGATGGGTGCTTATGAGGTTTTTGCGCGAGGCAAACCACATAATGCGTTTCGATATAATTTTTATACTCTTCACGGGAGTGAATAGTATTATAAGTTTGTCATGAAGTTTGTAACACACAGATCAGCTCGATGAGACGAGTTGATTCAGCCGTCTGTCCGTCTATCTGTCTGTCTGTATGTATGCAAACAAGTCCCTCAGTTTTTGAGCTAGGAACTAAAATTTTGCACATTTTAATTTATCAAACTGAAATTTGGACACTATAGGTTTCTGATCCATATCCACAAACTGTGTAAATTCATGATCCTTGGATTACCATTACCTCCCATACAAACCCCCACTTAAATTAATGTTCTTACTAGAAAAAGATTTTTTTGTTTTTTAACATATCGAACTAAAATTTGGACACTATAAGTTTTTGTTTTTTTTTTAAAAACACCTATGCAGCCAAGCAATGCAGACATGTTTCCATTTCTAACGCTCCGCAATGTTAAGTTCTTTTTATTATTGTGCATTGCTTTATTGGATCGTGTTTCGGCTTATTTAGAAGTGCTATATTTACTTTTTAAAATAACCTTGGTGCTTATTAAGTTCATATTTTTTGTTTTTTTTTGTTTTTTTACATTGTTCTGAAGATCAGTGCATTTTGTTTGTTTTTCTCCTGTTCATTAGTTTTACCTGTGTATTTTGTTATTGCATACGGCATTACTAAGTTTTTTTTTTGTGAGCATTGTTGTTAACCATTTTTGTCTAAACCAATATGTTAATGATTTGAGTCTTTGTTCCGTTTTGGGTCTATAGAATTGTTGTTGGAAATCCATTTGTTCGACTTTTGTGCTTTGGATTGGTTTTACATTGCACCAGCCTGACAGGGTGTCACATTCTGCATTTTGTTATTATTTTTATTTTAATTTTATTTAACTTTATTGTGTTGCATCAGTTTATTGAAAATGATTTGTTGCAATTCAACATGTAAAAATATTGAGACATTTGATGAGGACTCACATCGGGCAGTACGATGCTGGCTGTGTGACAATTATTGCCATATAAAGTATGCGGGATTGACCGACCGAGACCATGACAGAATTCTTAATGGAGCTAAATCTGCTTGTGGAAAGTTGACATGGTGTCGCCCATACTGTTCCAAACGCCAGGTTGATTTTCCGTCAATGTATCGGAGTATACATGAGAAATTTATTAAGTTAAATAGCGCTGTAAAGCAACTCTCGCTTGATTTTGATTCGGGCACTGAATTAGTAAGTAATTATCAGTTCGATTCGCCCCCTCCCCTTCTTTTATTGTCACCTTCACCAACGGGTGACCACGCTTCCCCCAAACTTCCTTCTAACATTCCTCTTGTTCCTACAAAGATTGCTTGCTACTCCAGGCGATCTTATCTCAACACCTGTGCTCCCTGCAATTCAGGTATTTCAACCCTCTTCTGCAATGTCTTCCTCCAAGCGGTCTAGACCCACTTCTCTTCCTTCGTCGAACTCCATTGGGGACAATATTGAGACTGTTGCCACCATTGCCTCCAAGCGGTCCACACCCGCTTCTCCATCATTGTCTATCACTATTGTGGACAATACTGGAAATAATGAGAATATTGAAACCGTTGCCATCAATGCCTCTATGCAGTCCAGACCTGCTTCTTCCACCCTTACTTCAGAAGATCTCTCAGATGATGACCGCAATTCTTTAAATGTGGTTTCACCACCTATCTTATCGGTAGTGGCCCCTCGGAAACAAATTTTCCTTTCTAGACTTTCTTATGTTACTACCTGTGATGATATTAGCAGGTATATTGCGTCCAAGTCTAATATGACGGTTAGTGTGAAGAAATACAATTTTTCACAACCCAGGGAAATCTCGTCGTTCCTTCCAATTTGTTGTGAAGTGTGTAATCCTAAATTCTGGCCTCCAAATATGGTAGTTCATGAATTTAAACAGAAGAAAAGGAATAGGTCTAGTTCTATAAGGCTGCCGTTACATACTAGTTCTTCTTCGGCTCCTTGTTCGGCTCCAAAAAACTAGTTTCCTGCCTTCAATATATCACCATAACATATCAAAATGTTAGATGTTTACTGTCCAAGCTTAATAATTTGTATAGGGATAGTTTTTCTTTTTTTGCTGATATCATTGTTTTTTCTGAGTCATGACTTACATCTAATGTTCTTAATAATGAAGTCCTTGGTAATCATTTTATAATTTATAGACAGGATCGCCAGTTTCGTCGTGGTGGTGGTGTTCTTGTTGCAGTTAAGTCAAGTTTTCGTTCCGAAGTTATTCAAGTTGTTCTGCCTGCTGATATTGAATTTATTGGCGCCAAAATAGTCCTTCCCCATGTTGCAATTTTTGTTACGTGCTCTTATATTCCTCGAGGTTCGAGTTTAGAAACTTATGCGCATCACTATGAAGCTATTATGTCCATTTCCATACTTATTCGTGATCGTGATATCCTGGTCGCGCTGGGTGATTTTAATTAACCTACCATTTCTTGGTCCTTTTTCGGACATTCAAGTTACCTTGTTCCCTCTGGAAACCATGTTTTCATTGATAGCTTGATCGAAATTTCTCTCTTCCAAATGAATTTTGTTGTGAATCATCTTCATAGGTCATTAGATTTAGTATGGTGTAATGATAGTACTGTCACTGTTGTGTCTAAAACTCCTCTCTTGTCTCTTCCTGAAGACTATTATCACCCCTCCATAGAAATTTCACTCTGTCTAACATACCATGCTACTGCACTGACTACACCTCGTCCTCACCAGCGTCTTTGTTTCCACAAAGCGAATTTTGAGTCACTTAATTTTCTGCTTGCACAGAACAGTTGTACTGATATGTACTCTGCTTTTGTTAAATGTATTCCTCTAATGAATACACCAAAAGGATCGTACAAACCACTTTGGCTTAAAAAACTTAAAGTCTAGACTCTATACAAAATTTAAAATCTCTGGGTCTTCCTGTGATTTTGATAAATTTTGTGTGGCACGTTATAAGTTTCTCTCTCTTAATACCCGTTGCTACAACACTTATCTTATCCGTTGTACGTTGCAATTTTCAAGTAATACCAAACGGTTTTATAATTTTGTTAATGCTAAGCGCAAATCGGCTCTATTTCCTTCTTCTTTTTTCTTAGATAATTTGCATCCATCAAATGACCCTGAGATATCTGACTTATTCGGAAAGTTTTTCCAAACGACCTTTTCTTCAGCAACATTTTCTGGTACTTCCTACCCTTATCATGTTAACACAATTGACAATTTCAGAACCCCTGAACTTATGAGGTGAATATTCTTCATAATCTAAGATCCCTGAAATTTTCTTATTCTCCTTGTCCAAATAATGTCCCTAGATGTGTCCTTATACGGTGTGCAAACTCCCTGTATTGGCCGTTATTTAAGCTTTTTAGCTTATCACTACAGGTATCTTCAACTCTATATACTTCCGAAGAAGTGTTCTTTTTTGAGAATGTTTCGAGGTTTTCAATGAAAGAAGACGGCTCAAGTGTCCATCTAGGAAATCGTTCAGTTCATAATGTAGCTGGGACCTTGAGTAAATCCAAACTTCTTGGCTAAGTAGATACATTGCACCATTGTTGAGGTGCGCCGGAAATTACGCACATAATTATAAGATGTCTTAACTGTATCGTTCAGCTTTTTGTTGTAGTGCAAAAGAAGTTTTCCAATAAGACGAAGCTTCGCAACTTCAATCCGTTGGTGGAGTGATGGAAGATCGGCTTCTATGAACATATATTTTATTGGTGTAGTAGGGTAGGAACGTAGGCTTCGTCTGACGCCGTTGTGGTATGCTGGTTCAATTATTTTGATGTTAGTCTCAGCTGCATTCCCATAAATGGATAGGCCATAGTCAATTCCAGATAACATAATTGACTTAACTACATTCAACAAATTACACTGTGTTACAAAAAAAAAAAAATGAAAAAACTTCTTATCAGACCTAGTGGAGGTTATAGGTTATAAAAAGCCAAAAAGAATGGTATGTATTAAGTCTCTGATACACCCTCAAAATCTTGTTTTAGAGCCCAAAAACCGTTTTTAGGTAGGTTCCGTACATATTACCTTATAACTTGGCCATTTTTTATCGGATTAAACATTTTAGTTTTGTATTTAGAAGCTGAAACATAGCCCTTTACAACCATTATTATCATTCAAATTCATGAAGATACAGACCAAAAACTTTCCAAAATTTTGATTTTTTCATCGATTTTGCAAATTTAAGTCTAATTTGTGTCTCTTATCTTATCTAAATTATATTTTTTCTCTACGTACATCGAAAGTTTAGTCATTTTAGCTTTAAATGAACCCTGTTTGAATAGAATTACTTAAAAAATTACTTGATTTATTGTACTTTTTATAATTGCATATGACAGTTTCCTTTCCTTTTTCATTCTATTTCAATTTTTAATCCGATAAAAAATGGCAAAGTTATAAGGTAATATGTACGGAACCTACCTAAAAACGGTTTTTGGGCTCTAAAACAAGATTTTGAGGGTGTATCAGAGATTTAATACATACCATTCTTTTTGGCTTTTTATAACCTATAACCTCCACTAGGTCTGATAAGAAGTTTTTTTTCGCTGTTACGCAGTGTTATTAGTGTGAACAAAAGAATACTTAGCCGTAAGGTATTTTATAATATTAAGTCTGGCAGCTAGAGATAGTCTACTATATTTACATTCTTCCTTGAAGTTAAGTTTGTTATCAAAAATGAAAGTAGTTGTTTCAGTGTTTTAGTTATTGTTTTACGAGAGTGCGTCAATAAGTCCATAAAAAATCCAACAGATAGCGCGACTATTACTGTAAACGATATGTTTTCATGCAGCATCACTACCGTCTAGGTATGCTGTGAAGTTTCAGCCAGATTGGTTGAGTTGTTGTGTGTTTCTCGTGCATTGAAGAATACAAATTTGTTTGTTTACAAAAATAGAGAAAATTGAGTTTAGATCTGTTATTAAACATTTTCATATAAAAGGCTTAACAGCAAAGGAAATAAAAAATGAGTTGGTTTTAGTTCACGGCACTTCTGCTCCTTCACTTGCAACTATTTATAACTGGTTAAATGAATTTAAACGTGGTCGTACATCAACAAAGAATGAACCACGCTCAGGACGCCCTGTAGAGGTGACTACGCCAGAAATGATCAATAAAATCCTTGATATGGTGTTAAGTGATCGAAGATTAAAATTGAGTGAGATAGTTGAGGTTACAGGGATATCAAAAGGTAGCGTCATTTCTATTTTACATGAAAAATTGTGTATGAAAAAGATTTCGGAAAGATGGGTGCCGCGTTTGCTCACAGTCGACAATAAACGCAATAGGGTGGTTGCCCCTAAAGCTCTGTTGTCGCTCATGCAACGTAATCCGAATGAGTTTTTTCGTCGGTTTCTGACTGTAGATGAAACATGGATTCACCACTACACTCCCGAAACGACAGAACAATCAAAACAGTTGATTTTGAAAGGCGAACCATGTCCAAAAAAGGAGAAAACCGTAAAATCAGCTGGTAAGGTTATGGCTACTGTTTTTTGGGATGCACGTGGAATTATTTTCATTGACTATTTGGAAAAAGGAAAAACAATAACAGGGGAGTATTATGCATCTTTATTGGATCAGCTAAGAGAAAAAATTGAAAGAAACGGCCTCATTCGAACAGAAAAAAAAATCCTCTTTCATCAGGACCATGCCCGCGATCACACATGTTTAGGATCAATGGCTAAAATTGAAGAATTAAAGTTCGAATCGGTCGACTACCCACCGGTATTCGCCAGATTTAGCTCCCAGTGATTTTTTCCTATTCCCAAACCTGAAAAAATGGCTCAGTGGACAACGTTTTTTTTTTCAAATGAAGAAGTCATCGATCAAACAAATGCTTATTTTGAGGACCTTCCAAAATCTTATTTTTCTGACGGGTTAAAAAAATTAGAGAAACGTCTAACTAAGTGTATAGAGCTCAAAGGAGATTATGTTGAAAATAAAAAAAAAAATTACCAAAAAAAATTTGTTTTAATGCTTTTTTCTAAGGACTTATTGACCCCCCTCGTACTTAAGGCTAATATAATTACATTGCTTTTTCCAACAAATATGAAACTGATGTGATGCTAATATGCAATTTACACCAAAGCACATCAACATCAACATTGATGTGCCTACTGATACGTTTCAGATTCGACAACAACCACAAGGAAAATGACGTCATTCAGGGGTTGTTGTTGTTGAATGTGATGGGGATCAAAAGTCGCATCAAGAACTGATGTGCCTTGATATGAAAATTAATAATGGTCTCCCTAGACATTTTCTGCAGTGCCGCCAAGTTTTTTTGTGTTTTTCCATCTGTCGCATCTCTAAACAGCAGCTGATGGCTCAAAACATTGTTAAGTAAACAATAAATTGTCAATTTTTTTAAAAGAATTTAATAAAATAAGTATCAGGAATGAAAAAGGGAATTGCAAGAATTATTTGCATATGTTGCAAAATGTTCTAAATCATGTATTTTTCACAAACTTTTAGTTTTTATTTAACCAACGTGCTCGCAAGTTCCACGTGTATGTATAACCAAAACAAAAGACAGCTGTTCGTGATGCACTTTGGTGTAAATTGCATATAAGAAAGGAAGGTTGGATGCAACCCGGAGGAGCGTGAAGAGTATTACATCTTTGGCATAGCCAATGATAGCTTTCTTTCTGGCTTCTATTAACTTCCCAAGGCATGAGACAAATGAGATTGTTCTGTAACTTGAAACTGGGGAATTTGGTTGTTATGTTTCGGGATTGGGTTGTTATCAAACTTGCAAACTTCCAATTTTGAAGTTATATGGCTTTGGCAAGAATCTTATTATAGAGCTGGACGAGAAGATTTTTAAATGTAAGGGGAACATTTTTAATCATAGAGTAGGTAATTTTATTAACGCCTAGCGTGCTACGTTTTATGGTGGAAAGAGCGAACTCACGCCCAAGAATGGTAACATAAGACTCAATTTGTTTGGCTAAGGGTGCAGGGTTGAAATTAGAATAAGGGGTATTTAGAATTTGTATTTTAAAGCTGGAAAAGGGTGGAAGTTAGAATCTTCTGAATATTTCGACCAGCTAGTAGCGAGTTCATTAGAAATATCTTTCGGATTGTAAATGGGACCATTACTTGAGCTTAAGTGTGTTATTGTTATGGGGTTATAGCAGCCATTTAATTTTTTTATATCAGCCCAAATCTTTTTTGGCTGGGAAAGCGGGTTTATAGATTCTGTTAATTTAATAAAACTCTCCCTTTTTTGTCTCTACAGAGCTTTTTTAATTTAGCAAAATGGGAAGATTTTCAGAAATAATCACTTCTTCCAAAATTTTCCCATGTGAAGTTGTGCTTGTTGAACCCCAAAAAGGGCTTCATGCATTGAAATCACCTGAGATAATAATGGGTGTAGAGATTTGTGCAAGAATATTTTTGATATCAGAGGCAGAGAATGATTAAGAGGGTCGAATATTAATTTTTAGAATCGTTATCTTTAGCCCAATGTTAATCTCAATGGCCAAAGTAGCAATGTTACATTGAATAGGGGTAACTTTGTGTTCTATGCCTTTTTTAATTAAGATAGCAATACCTTACTTACAGGTAGAGTTATACTGGAAATAGAAAAAATAGTTCATGTAATTAACCGAGATTAAGGGAGCAGCATTGTGTTTTATGTGTGTTTCTTGGAGGTAGATAATTGTAGGATTATGCTCTTTTATTAACACTTGCAGATCAGTGATGTTACTGAGTAAACCGTTGATGTTCCATTGTAGTAAAGAGAACATTTAAAATAAAGTAAAAAGTGAACGGTAAGTGTGGAAGTGAGGGAGTAATATTGTATAGTTCCCTCTCAGTTCCACGAGTTGATCTAATATGCAATTTACACCAAAGTACATCACGTTGATGGGGTTTTCCGTTTACACCGGATATTTTGCATCATGAACAGCTGTTTTTTGTTTTGGTTATACACACACGTGGAACTTGCGAGCACGTTGGTTAAATAAAAACTAAAAGTTTGTGAATAATACTTGATTTAGAACATTTTGCGACATATGCAAATAATTCTTGCAATTCCCTTTTTCATTCCTGATACTTATTTTATTAAATTGACTGAATGACGTCATTTTCCTTGTGGTTGTTGTCGAATCTGATACGTATCAGTAGGCACATCAATGTTGATGTTGATGTGCTTTGGTGTAAATTGCATATAAGTTGCGATGAGACCAGTCATTACACACTTGACATCAAATTGAAACCAAGAGGGGAAGAGGGTTAAATTTTATCAAGTGATATCTATTGACACCATGATATCATCATCATCGTTGACGATCATATCATGGGGGGAATTAGGGTTCTGTTGTGATCGTGAGGATGAGGTGGAGGGAGAAGTATCAATCAGGCAGGCTGATACAAATTTGTTTTGTAAGGTTATTGTTGGATCATTGTTTGCTTTGTGTTTTGTGTTTGATAGTTTTAAAGGAGTTTTGCTATTTTGTTTTTGTTGGGTAGAATGATAGATGAAGTAGAGGGAAAAAGCACAGACAGTGCTGATACCGTTTTGTTTTGTGAAGTAATTGTTGGTTTATTGTTTGTTATATTAATGGAAAAATTTCAAAGGTGTTTTGTTATTTATGTAAGCTAAATTAGAAGTGTTTAGATTTGTAATGTCATTGTTTATTGTTTTTTGTTTTGTGAGACAGTGTGTTTGGAGATGAAGAGTCGGCATTGCTTACAGGAGCAAAGTTTTATGATGCACTGAGTACGCGTGCAGTCCACTAGAGTATGGGTTGGAAGGTTACATTGAACGCATATGGGGGCGTTAGGGAAATATTGTCGCACTTTAACCTTATACCAGGAGACATCCATGGTTTCCAGAAGGAAAAAAAAAATTGAAAATTTACAAAGAATGCAAATTAAAGATTGAGCATTTTATTTTCACCATCCGAATCGTCTTCGCCTTCCATCTCAATATCTCATTCTGTGATGGTTGCTTTATATTTGGAGATGAAAGCAATTTGACGAACCCAACGCATGCATTACAAATTACATTTGGCTATCATTATTGCCTTCATAGTTTCCACTTATAATCGTGATTTGTCTGACGTCCAAGTATTGTGTATTGCAGAAAATATTCGTTCCATCGATGCGGAATTCCTGGCAAGCATAAAATATAATTAACATTTTCGCCATTTATTTGTACTCGTAATCGGCGTTATTCAGATGGGTGAATATTTCCATCCAGCGATCCACAATCGAAACGTGGCTGTCTTTCCATTGAGTTAATTTGCCACTGGTTCAGTAGTTCTTCACTTTTATGAATTGCAAGTGCAAATCATCCGCATTTTCATTGGCATTATACAAATTGTATTCACTTTGTGGACAGCAAGCGTTTGTTGTTGCTGTTACTACTGCTGATGATCATGATGATGATATTTTTTTGTATTATTGTTTTTAGCTTTGCTCTTTTCCACACATCACTATTTCTAATCTAATACATAAAAATCTCGTGACACGGTGTTAGTGTATAACCTACTCCGAAACGGCTCGACTAATCTTTATGAAATTTGTTTTTTATATTTGGTAGGTATGAGAATAGGTCATAAGGTGTTTTTTATCCTTCTACCCCAACCCCCCATTTTTTAATCACGATTTTTGTACTTTCAGAGACAAATTTTAAAATCAATCAAGTAGCCATTGTCAAATATATCAGGATAAATGAATAAATATGTCTATATTAATAATTAATTGATTCGTCTGATTTTTCAATTTTATTTCATACTAGATTTAACCGACGTGTCACTTTGGCATTTCATTCTACATTTTATATGTATCACAACGAAGTCCGTGTGATTATTTTAATTTACAAAAAATTTTTTCTTGTTTTGTGACTGTGAAAGGTTGGTAATAAAATACTAAAAGACCAAATACATTATCGGCATACCGTTTTTCATCAGCAAGTACAACAATTTGTTTTAGATGTGTGAACAACAGTTCTACGAGATAACGAAAATGAGCGTGCCAGTATTGTGATCTCACTCCCTCAGCATAAAGTTCCGTTACTAATGGCACCCAACGATCTTCTGAAGGGAAGAAATTAATAATAATTATGTAAATATCCTGATGATGAAACAAATGAATAAATCAAATGTATCAAAAAAAAAAAACTAATGGCAACGCAGAATGAGACCGCAATGAAATACATGCAATAGAAGCATTCACGCAACGTGACAAGCTTAGTAAAATTGGTAAATTTGCAAACTGGCAAACAAAGTGTCCGTTACTCCATACAAAAAAGTGAGGGCTGCCAAGTTTGTGAAGTTATTATGAGTTGGTATGTCTGCCCTAAAGTGAAATGTTTTACCAATATAATTCAAACAACAATTGATTTACAACAAATAGTCGCACGTATAATACATCATTTATTGTAATTTTTGTACTTATTTCAACCAATTTACTTTTTCCACTTTCTTCGGCATCTTTGTTAGTTTCAGTTCACCGGTACTTTTTTTTCGACAATAACTGATTTGCCAAGCACAAACACAATTGGTCTTTCACGCAATTCAAATCGCCAAATTTGCGATATGAAAAGGTGAACAATGTTGGCAAAGTCGACAAGTGCAGTAGCTACATGACCGCTGCTCATTATTTCGTAATACAGAACATATTTGTTTGATGTTCATCAAAAGGAAAATTTTTCAATACGTTTACCTTGCATGTGTGCTTACAATGCCAGCAAGACGCAAGGGGGAATATTTGAGCCGTCGAACAAGAAATGCAACAAACATGCAAAATAGTAGAGCAGAAAGAACGGACGAACAAATACAAGAAGATAACGAAAATTCGCGTGTGAGCATGTCGTAATTGCGTGCATCTCGATCACAAGAGACACGAAAAACGAAAACGAATGAAATCAACAACGACAATTGGAACGGAGACATTCGCGTCGGTTCGCAATTGACACAAACAGAGCAAATGACCGACAACGCCAAAAGTGCTGATTGTTGCAATGGACAAAGAATGTCCCCATTGTCATGCGCTCAAATTTAAACATGAGCCAGCTGGCATGTTTTGCACATGAGGAAAAATGCAAAAGAAAAAAGAATATAAAATCACAATCACGCTATTGTCATCAATCCTAAACATCATTACTAATTTTGAGATCATTTTCAATTAATATTTAAGAATATTTATGAATATGATGTGCAGGAGCCGAAACAAACAGGAAAGTGAGCTCGATGGATTTTAATGCGTATCATATGATGATTCGACGTGGTCAGAACAACGTCATTCTGCGATGTCGTGAGCTGTGCCAACAATTTATCGTCGACATGTACGTGAATGTAAAGAGCGAAAGACTGCGATTCATACGACACAATCAAAATAAACTGCGTGCGGAAAAATACATTCACTTGCGAGACGCTATCAGGAACGGCGACACCGCCGAAATTGGTAACTCCATCATTCTACCATCATCATACGTAGGCAGTCCACTTCATATGCAAGAATACATACAGGATGCTATGACTTTCTTGCGCGAGTGCGGACGACCGTGTTTATTTATAACGATTACATTGCCAGGCCATAACGCAATGCATCGTCATGATATTACAGCACGTGTGTTCAAACAAAAATTTAATTCTTTAATGAGCTTCATTACAAAATTACACGTATTCGGTCCCACACGTTGCTGGATGTATTCGGTTGCATGGCAGAAGCGAGGATTACCTTAAGCACACATTTTGATTTGGTTTGTGGACAAAATACGCCTTGAAGAAATCGGCAGTGTAATTTCCGCGGAAATTTCAGATCCGCCTACTGATCAACTACTGTTCGATATTATTACCACAAACATGATTCATGGCCCATGCGGTGATCTGAATCGGTTATCGCCTTGCATGGCAGATGGAAAATGTACAAAACGTTTTCCTAAAGATTTCACCAAGAACATGATCACAAACGTCGACGGATATCCAATATATCGTCGCAGAAATATTGATAATGGTGGACCATCATTCACGAAAAATATCAATAACGCAGACATTGACAATCGTTGGGGGGTACCATATTTACCTTTGCTGAGCAAAACATTCAATGCTCATATTAATGTTGAGTTCTGCAGTTCGATGAAGTCCAAGAAATGTATTTGCAAGTATATGAATAAAGGCAGTGATATGGCTGTGTTTCAAATTCAGAATACCGATGTGAATGCTAATCAATTGAATGATAATGTCGAAATAATGCGCTATCAAATTGGCAGGTACATCAGCTCCAATGAAGCTCTCTGGCGTATCTTTGGTTCCCAATTAGTGAACGGGACCCAGGAGTTATACATTTAGCCGTTCATCTTGAAAACGGCCAGCGCGTATTTTTCGCCAACGAAACAGCAATTGAGTGAGACGCGAATCCACCAAAAACTACACTCACAGAATTTTTCGAATTGTATAATCGTGCGGATACTTTCGATGCCCTTACACGAACACTACTCTTTTCTGAAGTACCACGCTATATTACATTGAAAATGAAAAAAAAAATGAATGACCCGCAAGCAAGGCACAGCAATTATGCGTGCCCCGGCCTATTCAAATCAAACACTTTTGGGCGAGTATATACAGTCAATCCAAGACAGACTGAGTGTTTGTATCTGCGACTGTTGTTGGTTAATGTCACCGGCCCATTGTCATATCAAGATATACGCAAAGTGAATGGCAAACAGTATCCAACGTATAAAGATGAATGCCTTTCACTCGGTTTGCTTGAAGACGACAATCACTGGGACGATATGCTTGATGAAGCAGCATTGGACTGTACAGCAACACAAGTTCGTCTACTATTCGCTATAGTGTTGACTACAAGTTTCCCGGGAAGAGCAGACACATTGTGGGATAAACACAAAGATTCAATGCATGACGACATATTGCAATGAATTCGTACACGGTGCAACGATCTAACGATTACTTTCAGCGGCGAAATGAATAATGAAGCATTGATTGCTATCGAGGATCTTTGCGTTGTCATTGCCAGTTTACCACTCAATCATTTCGGTATGCGTTTGCCAAATCGGAGTACATCTGATAATATAAACACCGAATTTAGCGTGAACTGCAGTACAATACTGCAGAAATGGCAGCGATTATTACTCGTAATGTCCCACTACTGACTGATGAACAAAAAATCATTTACGACCGAATTATGCATGCAGTTTCAGCGGGACAAGGTTGATTCTTTTTTTGAAGTGAAACTTCTCTAGCAATGTGACGAAAATCAAAATGTGACGAGCAGCGTAGAAAATGTATGTTTATGCATGAGTAAGAGAGATAAAAAATGCTTTACTGATGTGTGTTTTTACGAAGAGCGTACGAACAAGTGAACGAATAACCAACCACCAGCCGAAGATGCTTTTCTCTCTCTCTCTCTCTTCGTGTGTCGTCGTTGTTGTTATTGCGAGTGAACATACAATAGAGCTCTCTTTCTCAATTTGCGTTTGTTGTGAAGGGAAGTGAGGGCCGTTGTTATAGTTTGGGTTTGTGCACAACTTATCAACAACAACACACCCGCAATTACAACAGTTTCATTTTCGCTCTTCTATTCAATCATATGTGCTCATGGAGGGAGCGAATTTCATTTATGCTTTTCATATGTGTGTGTGCCCTACACGACGCCGATCTCGCATATTAATTTGTGTGCATGTCGCTGAAACTTTGCTGTTATATGTCATATAAATCAATACGTTATTTAACCCAATTATTTAAATTATTAGTTATAATATGCTATAATGAAATATGTGAATGAATAATATTATAGAACACAATTCTATATATATAGTCATCATGTTCAACACGTAATGAATTATTTCAGCGTTATATACACTGATGTGTTAATGACGTCATAAATTGAGAGTGAGTAAATTTCAAGAGCGTAAAAGGCCCTAGTGGCGGTACCTTGTATTATTGTATCATGCACTAAAACTGTTTTTGGTTTTCTTTCTTTTGGTTAATTGTTTGATTTAATTAATTTGTAAACATTTTGGTCCTTCGAGCCGGATACTCAAAGAAATACTTTTGGAATAATTGTGCGCTAACAAAGTTAATATTAAATCAAACAATGGTACTACCATACACAGTGTTATCGAGGCACGTATTATGTGAAGGCACGTATCACTCGTGCATATGATGCATCAAAAACCATCGAAGGGACAACAAACACAGAGGCTCTACTTCGAAATCGCCTAGGAAAACTCGAAGAAAGCTACAGGAAATTTATGGAATGCAGCAAAGGTATGTGCGAATACAGTGAAAATGATGATTTTGTCGATCCGTCTGTTGATATGGGAGAGTATGAGGAAAAGTACTTTCTGGCACATGCAGCATTGACTAAGGGTATAAAGCGGATAACCAAACTGAAAAGAAAGACGACTCGATTGCCAAACTTGTTCTACAATAAGCTGAGTTTTTGGAGAAATTCAAAAATTCACCGATGAAGACGGAGGTACATTATGAAAGGATTAAAATACCCATATTTTCGGGAAATTGTGAAAATTTGCCGTCATTTTATGATCTTTTTTCTGACGCAATCGATGCCAAAGAATCATTAACGGCTACTCAGAAATTCCATTATCTTAAATCATATTTGTCAGGGGATGCATTAAATCTAATAAAACATATTCCAATTACTGGCAACAACTATCCTCAAGCATGGGAACGTCTTCGACAACGATATGAGAAAAAAGCGTTTATTATTCGTTCATTTGTACATAATTTTCTAAATCTGCCGCAAACAAGCCAATCAAACGTATCAGTGTTGCGTAAAATACATGATGGGGATGATGAAGTGTTGAGAGGTTTGACGGCACTCAAGTGCAACAATCGTGATCCTTTTTTAATATACATTTTGCTAAAAAAATTGGATGACGACACAAAACAAGCATGGGCAGAGCAGCCAAAGGGAGAAAATGACACCATTAATAATTTTTTGGTCTTTTTGTCTAGCCGATGCGATGCTTTAGAGACTTTGCAGTCGTCACGTGGTACACAATCTCGACGCACAGTTGCGGTCAGTCATGCAAATACCGATCAGAAGAAATCATGCAAAATCTGCAATGGCACACACGCAATTTTCTTCTGTGAGAAATTCAAAGCATTGGATCTTGAAGCACGCAGAAATCTATCGAAAACAAAGGGTTTATGCTACAACTGTTTAAGTGATACACATCGAGCAAATCAATGCAATTCAACATATCGTTGCCGAACGTGTAAGGGCAAGCACCACACTCTTCTTCATATGAATAGAGCATCGTCAGTTGATAATACTTTAACCATCATTCATTATTTGGATTGCAACATTCAATCGTCATCAATTGAGGGTGAGTTAGTTCCAGCGGTACTCAACAATTTTTCGTCCTATGCTACTGCGACTACGCTATTACCAACAATCATTGCAAACGTAGTGGACGCTCATGGCGCATTGTTGAAATGCCGTATGCTGCTTGCCTCTGGCTCTACGAAATCATTCATAACTGAATCATTTATTAAACGTGCTGGCCTCTCTCGTCAACACGCGCGCGTTTCGGTATTTGACTTTTCTGCTAACAACGTTGGAGTTACTCGTGTTCGAGCTCATATCACTTTGCAGTCACGTACATCTAACAGTTATTACAAACTGGACGCACTTATCATGGAAAACCTGACATCTTCACTACCGGCTGAGTTGATCGACAATCAAGCACTACATGGACTCAAATAAATAGATTGAGATTAGCAGATCCATCTTTTAATGTACCTGGTCCAGTAGACATCATCATCGGGTCAGATCAACTATGGAACATATACACAAGCGAACGATTACAATTCGGGGATAAATTACCTATTGCTCTTAATACAATTTTTGGTTGGGTAATCGTTGGCGCTTGTCATGGTATCGGAGTAAATGCTACAATTTATCATACACACGGATCAGCTGAACACAGATACTTTGATACGCACATTTATGGAAATGGAATCTGTTCAACCAAACACTAAGACAATAAAGGCAGCAGAACCTGCTGAACATCAATTCATACATACTCACACAAGAGATAAATCGGGTACGTATGTTTTACAATATCCATTTAAAGAAAATGCCAGACCTATTGATGACACATTAAAACAAGCAACTCAAAGATTTTATAGCCTAGAGAGAAAATTTCGTAAAGATCCTAATCTTAAACAACAATATGTAAAATTTATGGATGAATACATTAAGCTTGGACATATGCAACTAATACCTCATAACGATAACGGCATCCATAAATCAGATTGCTTTTATTTGGCACATCATGCAGTCTTCAAGAATGACAGTACCTCGACCAAATGCCGCGTAGTATTTGATGGTTCCTGTAAAGACGATTCAGGATATTCTCTTAATGATCGATTACACATTGGCCCACCTATTCAGAGAGCTTTGTTTGGTGTAACGATTCGATTTCGGCAACATCGCTTCGTGTTCACAACGGACATTGAGAAAATATTCAGAGGCATAAAGATTGCTCCGATGCATATCAATTTCCATTGTTTGGCGCAAAGACGAACATTTACGGCTACACCATTATCGCTTGATGACGGTGACTTACGGTTTATCTCCATCACCATTCCTAGCAGTACGAGATTTGCAGCAACTTGCAGACGATTACAAGCACACTCATAAAACTGCTGCACAGGTGTTGGCGAACGACGCATACGTTGACGACATAGCTACGGGTTGCAATTCAATAGAAGAACTGATCACACTAAAAGACGAAATCATAGATCTATTGTTGAAAGCAAATTTCAAGTTACGAAAGTGGTGTTCAAATTGCTGGCCGTTGTTAGATTCCTTGCCCGAGGATGTTCGCGAACACAACCCAGTAGATTTTAATCACATAGCGGAAGCTCCAGTCCAAAAAATACTTGGGTTAAATTGGAACCCATCTACCGATGAATTGTTTTTAAAATTCAATGATTTACACTTTGATAGAGCACCAACTAAAAGAATTATACTTTCAGATTTATCGAAAATTTTTGATCCATTGGGGATCGTTTCTCCAACCATAATCCAGCTTAAGGCGATATTTCAAGAAAGTTGGGATGACGAGATACCTGAAGTTTTATGTACACGGTGGCGCGTCTGTATGAATACATCGCCTCACGTACGCGTGTGGCTCCATTAAAACCAATCTCGATTCCACGACTTGAGTTAAACGCAGCAGTATTGGCAACAAGGTTACTGAATCTTGTTAAATCAGCCCTCATCATACCTATTTCCGGGGTTCATTGTTGGACAGATTCAAAGATCGTGCTCCATTGGTTATCTTCTCCACCCAGGATGTGGACAACTTTTGTCTGCAACAGAACGGCTGAGATTCTTGACACTTGCGCCAGAAATGTATGGCGGCACGTCCGGTCTCAAGACAATCCTGCAGATTGTGCTTCGCGAGGCCTTTCTGCATCAAACCTTACTACACACGAACTTTGGTGGTCAGGTCCTCGGTGGCTATCAAAACCACACTTGTGGCCTGCATCTAAATTAGACGGCGTAAACCCCTAAGACGCTGCTGTTTTGAGTGAGACCAAAATCACAATAGTACATATTGCCACTCCAGAACCAAACGTATTTGTGGACCTCATCGAAAAACTATCATCATGGACTCGACTGGTTAGGACTATAGCTTTTTGTTTACGCTTTATTAACATTTGTCGTAAACGCAACAACTGTGTGCAACATTCTCCCTACTTAACATCAAGTGAACTTCAATTGGCTCGATTATCAATTCTACGTATTGTTCAAAGAACTGAATTCACATCAGACTATAAGCAAGTGATGGACGGCAACCAGTTGAATGCAAAATCGAAACTAATACGACTACTACCATTTATCGATGATTCAGGGCTATTGCGCGTAGGTGGTCGCATTCAACACTCTTCTGTCAACGATAAGGTCAAACATCCAATCATTCTACCAAAGACATCACCTATAACACTACTCATTATTCGTCATGTTCATGAGAAATATCTGCATACTGGAGTTGAGTCTACATTTGTGATCACGCGCCAACAGTATTGGATTCTTGGCGCTCGAAACATAATTCGAAGTATTGTGCACCGATGTTAGAAATTCTTCATGTTGAGGCAAGCGACAGGTGCACCAATTATGGCCAATTTGCCTTCACCGCGGGTTCAACCACATCGTGATTTTCTTCATTGCGGCCTTGACTATGCGGGTCCAGTCTATATCAAAGAAACCAAGGGACGGAACCCCAAGCACAGTAAGGCGTATTTTGCCATTTTGTCTATCAACTAGAGCTATTCACATTGAGTTGGTAAGTGACTTGTCGACTAACACCTTTATTGCCGCACTTCAACGTTTCAGCAGCATTCGTGGCAAACCGACTAACATATACTCTGACAACGGCACTACATTCCACGGCAGTAAGCGAGTACTGCATGAATTTCAACAACTGGCAATAAAGCAGGCGAAAGATGAAGACATTGCAAACATCATATCAGCTGAGGGTATCACATGGCATTTCATACCACCTTCATCACCACACTTTGGCGGTATTTGGGAAGCCGGTGTGAAATCAATTAAGCCACATCTTCGTCGTGTTATTGGTAGCAACATACTGACATTTGAAGAATACCAAACACTCCTTACACAAATCAGTGCGGTATTGAACTCTCGGCCCATATGTGTTGTTGGAGACGACCAACTGGATCTTTGACCCCTGCACATTTTTTGATCGGTGAACCGTATTCTGCTATACCGGATCCATCGATATTAGAAAACAACCCAAATCGACTGCTACGCTGGAGACAAATACAATCTAAAGTACAAGGGTTTTGGAAGCGTTGGCATATGGAATACCTTACTTCTTTGCAACAGCGAACAAAATGGCAAATGAATTCACCCAACATAACTCCAGGTACCCTTGTTGTTTTGAAGGAACGAAATCTCCCACTATCCTGATGGCTGATTGAACGCATAGAAGAAGTCTTCCCAGGTGACGACAACAAGGTTCGAGTGGTATCAATTAATACTGCCCACGGAATATTCAAGCGTCCAGTCGCAAAGCTTGCCATATTACCATTGTGCTGAACAATCGTTCAGGTGGGGCGGTATGTTTATGAATGCGTGTTTGTTTACATTTTAGTTTCTTTTGTTCTTTAAATTCGTAAGTCTAATTTGTATATTGGTTTCGCTCACACATCATTGGTGAGATTAGTACACGTAACTTTTCTATTGTACATTACTTTATCAACACTATTATGCTATGTTATTTTTTATTACTATTGTGAATTAATCTGATTGCGACTTCTTGGTTATGAAGACATGTGTCTTTTTTGGTGAAAGAAATATAAAGATATACAGTCCACGAAAACTGTTTTTGGTTTTCTTTCTTTTGGTTAAGTGTTTGATTTAATTAATTTGTAAACAGTTCCATTTGTGCATTTGTGTGTGTAATGAAAACAAAACAAAAAACAGCTGCTCAGAACTCGGTGACAAAAAACGGGTAACCAAAACTAGCACAATGACAACTCGCTGTCTGAACTCACTAGATAACACACTTTTTGTTTGTCACAAGAACTATTTAGTGGATATGTATTAATTCGCTGATTCCGAATCTGCCCTTGTATCACGTTTAGGTTTTGAGATATAGCCACTTCTTTCTTTCTCCCATTAACGTATATCTTTCTAATATTCATAAATGTTCGACTAGTTGCATGTTGTGAAAGAAGTGGCTTTCAGAATTTTTCGAAAATTGTCGCCTTTATTTATAATATATCTCGTGACTCAAAAATCGTAGCGCCAAGTAATTTGTATACTCTGAAAATATGGTTTGTGCCGCGCTTATATCAAAAAGAGAGCAGGGGCGTTAAAGAGGTGACTAAAACGGAAAATTCAATTTTCTTTTGAAAGCGTATTGCTTGAGAAGGGATTGTCCTATTTGACTGATTTTTCTTTTGTTATGTTCGTTTTAGATCAATTAGAAGAATGTGAAAGTAAATTTTTGGAAAATCCACTGGGAAAGTGGGAAATTTAGACTTTTTGTATTATTATTATTTAGAAAAAATTGAAAAAGTGGATATGAACAGTGTCATAAAATGTAAGACGTGCAAGGGGAAGAAGAGGTCGAATGAAAGAATAAAATAGTCAAAGGAGACATTAGTTAAGCTGTATATGTGAGTTTGTGTATGGTCAAGTATCATGTGCCTGTGAAGAATTGCAAGGGGTGGGGGTTGTTTGGAAAATAGAAGAATAAAATAGTCAAAGCAGACATAAGTTAGATGCATGTGTGAGTATGTGTATGGGGAAGCATCGAATGCCATTGATGATGTGCAAAGGGGGAAGAGAGTAAAATGAAATAGTCAAAGCAGACTTAACGCCTGAACGTATGTGTGAGTGTGTATATAGGCCAGTGATGCCATCAACCTATCACAAAAACAGGACAGACCGACCTCAAAAAAGCGGGAAAAAGGGGTCAAAAAGTATTTAAAAAAGGACAGAAAACAGGACAACATTTTTTGCCTTATTATTTTTATTTTTATTAATTTTAAAGTTATAAATTTATTTTTTTATATTAAATGAGCTTTATTGCCTCATCTATGAGGTCATAATCCTCTTCTTTTAAGGCACTACTGTAGGAGGCACTAGTGCCAATCATGTTGAGATATTTATCTGGAACCTCATAAGTGTTACCTACCTATAATATAATAAGTGCGTCCTACTTATAATCTTAGTAATGCTTACATTCGTCGTCTCATCGATTAGCAGACTGTATTTTGCATCACCAATATCTTTCCGAAGATCTTCTTTAAATTGTTCGGCTAACACGTTTTTAATAACATGTGTGCATTTCGTCCGGCGCAATTGCGATGCGCCAAATTTTTGTTTGCACAAGACGCTTAAATGGGCAACTGGTTCAATCGCAGCATTCTGAGCAATGAACATTACTAGCGCTGCCTCCTGGACAGCAGTATCGTTCCGTGGTTTAGGAGGGAACGATAATTTATTTGTCTGTGCGAATGGCTGGGCATTAACCACATGTTTTTTTGTGGCCATGTGCGCACGTATTTGATCAATTTTAGAGTTAATCCCACCTTACAAAACTTGCAGTAAGCCTTATTGTTATCTTTTGGATCGCGGCTCACCAAACTTTTTAAATCTGGCTGATTAGCCAGGACTCTCGAAATTTTTGTTTATATATTTCTTTCGGCATGTTTGTTTATGTTGTTCTTCTTCACTTGTTTAAATTCCTTTTTCCAGAGTCGACTTGTAGTCTTGTCAACTCGAACTTGTTTTCGGGTTCCTAAATGGCTGTCATCACTTCATCATGACTTCGGGTCATGTGCCGTTTTCGGTCATGTGATCAGCCACAATGTTAAGTTATGGTATTAGTGATGAGCACAACCCAATACATGTCGACTATTTCTATTATTTGCGTAATTGTAGCATATTCACAAAATTAAAAAAAAAAAAATTAAATAATACATTAAAACTAAAAAAGGATAGATTTCCGGATAGGGGATGTTTTACTTTTTTCTCCGGATAGGTCAGTTAAAAAAAGGACAGGTCTGTCCGGAAAAAGGCTAAAATGGCATCACTATACTCTAGGCATTTTCAATGATCGCGTCGGGACCTGTCTTGCTCTAACCTACGCGCGCGACATGCAATTGACATGCAAACCTTACATATCATATTTCTCTCATATTTACCCACTTGTTAAATGTAATAAATTTAAATAATTTAATTACACCTGACAGCCAATTAACATTTTCTGTTCTTAATCGGTTTCATCATTCTGAAACAAACGATTTCTGTTTGCGTTTCTTATTCTTGTTATAATTGATTTAATCATTTTTACCAGAGTACAAAAATAGTCATACGCGAACGCTCATGAGCGCTCATTTATGAAAAAATTCATAAATTAATATTTCTTGTTTTTTCATAAATGAATGCGATCGTAATTGCGTTCTTGCTCTTGCTCGTGAGCAAGCATTCATTTTGCACTTTCTTCATACGCGAGTGATGAACAAACGAAAAAAATACTCACAGCTCATTGCTGATAACAACTCATTTATGTGCGTTCACGTGCTCTCATGCGCTCTGCTCATGAGTGTGTCATCTCGGGATATGTAACAACAAAATTACACATAATTTGCTATAGGGTATGCAAAAATTTAAAATAAGAAGAAGAGCTTCGTTTTGTGTATTCTATTCGTTTTATTCAACCGTTGGTTGCTGCTTCTCACTACACATGCATATATGCTAGTCGTTCGAAAATGAACGCTTCATTAATGAGCGATTCATTTATGAACAAAATCGATATCACTCACGTACGTGTATGAGAAAACAAAAAAAAAAATTTTCGCTCGCGCTCGTGAATGAGAAGAAAATGATATTTTTAATTTTTTCATACGTGAATATGAGCAAAAGAAAATAAAACGTAACGACATATAATACATAACATAAGTGAGTATTTCGGTACTCTGATTTATACTTTCATTTATACAAAACAAACTTTGTAGCATGTTGCGCAACAATTTAAAAGAAAACTGATTTAATATTGACGCACAAAGAATTAACAAAAAACCATGTTTTACAAAAGACGACTTGGTTGATACGCACATATAAACATATGTTATGGACAGAATCGATATCCGACAATTGGACTACTACTAATTTCTACAGTTTACATATTACTGTATTAGTTGACTTAACATATATTGTATTTACATATATAGACTAATATCGAAAAAAAACTGAACTTTCGACTTTGCTTATGGTTCATGAAAAACGTTTTCACGCAAAAATAATTAAGGTAATCCAGAAAGTGTTCACATTCACAGAAAGTGTTCACATTCACAGAAAGTGTTCACATTGCATTTTGCATTTTCGGAACAGCTTTTTTTGTTTTGATTATACACACGTGGAACTTTGGCTAAATTAAAACAAAAAATTTGTGAAAAATACTTGATTGTAAATAGTTCTTGAAGTTCTTTTTCATTCCTGATACTTATTTTTTTTTTTTTTTTAATTCCTTGATATAATATACGAATACAAGATATCGCTCCTAATCGGAGCGTAGGGCGGAACTTATTTATTTAAATTTTAAAAAAAAATGTTGGCGCGTAACCAAAACAAGAGAAAAAGAGAAAGAAAATCGAAAGTGCCTTAAAAAAAGGGAACAATTACCCAGCAATGGGTAGAGTGACCAAATTCACAAACAGCATTTTAGTTGCATTCTTATCGAATGTACGTTTTCTACTAAAACAATAACTACAAAGTTACTTCATTTTCCCTGTTGTTGTTGAAAAATGTAGCATTCAATGCAGCATTCGAGAAATGTATTTTGGATGCTCAGTGTGAAATGGGTATTAAAAACTATGATGAAAAAAAATGATATAATTTTTCTATGACATAGAAATATGATATAGCCTTTTTTGCTGTCCACACGATATCATTTTATATGATGTATTTTTCATGAATGTTGTGTTGGCGCGAAAATTTGTTTTTAAATTGTGAAACAAAATTGTTTCTTTTTTTGTATGTTAATTAATAACGCTATATATCTGTACGAACGCATTCAGTTGCTTGGCATAACTGAGTACCATTCAATGTCGTACTCAATTTTTTGGAACCACACACAATAAGAATGAATTCAAATTCATTTGAGAGAGCGTTACCATAGCAAACGATCGCATTCAATACGATTGGAACAAGAAGAGTGTGTAAAAGAGGCTAAAGAAACAAAAGGAACAAGAAAAACATTCATTGTATTCAGACTCACAACAACAACAGTTGCACACAAATTCTTCGAAATTGTTGTTGTGTGTCGGGGAGAGCATTTTATTTTGTGAGAGGAATTTGTGTGCAATTGTTGTGAAATGTAGTCGGGGATGTAAATATGTTTGCATACCAACAGACAACGCAGTACAAAATAACATTAAATTTAATTCGGCACCGCTTCGTTTGAATGAGAACATGGAACAACCTCTCGGCTGCACTCAGACATTGGAATTTATTTAAATGAATTCGAATATTAAATTCATTCATTTAAGCATGAGTACCAAAAAAGCTCTTTTGAATTAATTCTAACAGATGTCTAATTTACACCAAAGCACATCAACATTGATGTGCATACTGATACGTATCAGATTCGACACCAACCACAAGGAAAATGACGCCATTCAGCGGTTGTTGTTGTAGAATGTGATGGGGATCAAAAGTCGCATCAAGAACTGATGTGCCTTGATATGAAAATTAATAATGGTCTCTCTAGACATTTTCTGCCAGTGCTGCCAAGTTTTTCCTAGTGCTTCCAAGGTTTTCTGTGTTTTTCCACCTGTCGCATCACTAAACAGCAGCTGATGGCTCAAAACATTGTTAAGTAAACCATAATTGTCATTTAAAAGAATTTAATAAAAAAAGTATCAGGAATGAAAAAGGGAATTGCAAGAACTATGTGCATATGTTGTAAAATGTTCTAAATCATGTATTTTTCACAAACTTTTAGTTTTTATTTAACCAACGTGCTCGCAAGTTCCACGTGTGTGTATAACCAAAACAAAAAACAGCTGTTCATGATGCAAAATATCCGGTGTAAACGGAAAACCCCCTCCAACGTGATGTACTTTGGTGTAAATTGCATATAACAATAGTTGTATGCGGCAGTTCTGAAACAGAGAGGTGGTCATCTCCATCATATTATATGATGAAGTGTTCACACGATCATATATCATATAATATGATATATTTTTTCATCATTTATAAGACAAAAGTCATATTTCTATGATATATTTTTGCTGTCCACACGGTTCATCACTATACTCTTCACGGGAGTGAATAGTATTATAAGTCTGTCATGAAGTTTGCAACACACAGGGGGTACCTCTCATACAAACCGCCTTTTAAATTAATGTTCTTATTAATAAAAGTTTTTTGTTATTTAACGTATCGAACTGAAATTTTGACATTATAAGTTTCTAGTCCATAACCACCAACCATGTAAATTTCATAATCCTAGGGTTACCAGGAGTATTACATCTTTGGCAAAGCCAATGATAGCCTTCTTTCTGGTTTTTTTTATCATATAAAATGATATACATCATACTTCTATGATCGTGGGACAGCACCTTTACTAAAGTGTACGAGACCCATAGGTATAGAACTTCACGTACGCTTTATAAAATAAATGTGTTACACAAATTAAGGGGTGTTGTTTGTATTTTTTTTAGAGTTACACATCTTTACATTAAAATAAAACAGAGAAAAATATTTTTAATATCAATTCAACTGGCTTTATTGGATAGATAATATATGATAGTAATGTTTAAATATGATTTCGGCCATGTGGCTGCCTCGTACAAGGCGCAATCTGGTAGTCCAATTTTCACACACTTTTCGCAGCATTTGCGGCCGTATTTCGCCAATAACTCGTCGAAAGTTGATTTCATGTGTTCAATTGTCTCTGGTTTATCTGCGTATCCCTAACAAAATAGTCCAATGGGGTTAAATCACACGATCTTGGTGTCCAATTAATAATACCATTACGTGAAATTATTCGTTCATCAAAAGTTTTTTGAGTAAATCAACTGTAGCGTGCACTGTGTGGCATGTGGCTCCGTCCTGTTGGAAACACAAGTCAGCAAATTTATGCCAGCTAATTAAGGTAAGAAAAAACTTCTTATCATGTCTCTGTATCGTTCACCGTTGACAGTAACATTCTGGCCATCATCGTTTTTGAGGACATATGGACCAATTACTCTACAAAAGCTTGAGGATTATCTTCACTCCAAATGCAACAATTATGCTTATTTACGTTCCCATTCAACCATAAATGAGCTTCATCGCTGGACAAAATTTTGTATGGAAAATCAAGATCAATATCAATTTGTACTTCAGCCCATTGACCAAATTGGCGGCGCATACAATAGTCGTTTGGCTTTAATTCCTGCACAAGTTGAATGTTAGAATCCTCATTCATAAGCCAAGATCCTTTCGTAAAATCTTCCATAAAATGGATGGACACAACCCCATTTACAAAGAACGGCGACGAATTGATAGATTTGGGTCTTTTTCAATGCTTTGCTGCCCAGCGGCTACAGCTTGTTCGGTGCGCACTGTTCGGCGTCTTACGGGACGCAGATTATCATTAAGAGTAAACGTGGTGCGAAAACGATCCATAGTTATTCGAAATAGCCGCTCTGATGGATGATTATGAGTACCATAAAATGGACTAAGTGCACGATAAGTCTGACGAACAGATTTATTATTTTGATACAAAATTTCAACCATTTGCAAGCGTTGCTCTGGTGTAAGTCGATCCATAATGAAACAACAAGCAACTATCAGCTGTTAAATCGGTTGTGAAATAAAGCAGTGTTGCCAACTCAAAGATATGAACCTCTAAACAAGACACCCTTTACTTCTGATACTACAGCCATATTTCATTAGAAAGATATAATGCAACGTTGTCCTATGATGTAGAATGTGTGTCCTAATATGGACATTTCTGCAGAATAAATATCCTAAGCATACTTCAACTTTTTTCCAGGATTCAAAACACGATGTGACCTTGCTAAGCCGTCCAAGTCAGTCACTTGACCTGAATACGATCAAAAACCTATTGAGGGGTTTTCAACTGTTAGTTATGTAAGGACATGTTTTAAAATAAGTACCAATCACTTGGTATGAGATACCGATACCCAAAAGCTTTTCTTCAGTATACCAAAAATTATTGCTAAATTAATTTAATTTCCAGGCACTGAATGTAATATTAACCTAGTCATTTCATGCCAAAGCATTAAAATAACTTCAAGATGCGCTAATTATTTTGTCCATGAGTGTGTGTAGTTTTATATTAAAACGAGCTACAACTTATTTAAATGAATATCATCCCGTAGAAACCCACAGTAGAAAACCATCCATAATCCATCCAGTTTTAAAGATATCGACTTATAGTATAAGCTTATCTGAAGATTTTCCTGTAACCTTGCAAATATCTAGTTGATACAATTTCAAACAACAAGAAAATACGCAAAGTAATGTGCTATATGATCTCTAGAAACTGACATATTCTTTGTTGGGGTCTGTTGGCTTTCCATTATATTTAATATCGTATTTAATTATTAACTTTGTGTAAAATATTAAGATTTTGTATTAAAATATTAACCCCTTTTTAAGTTCATTGTGGTTTGGCCAATTCATCAGTCTAGATCCTGGCTGCAATTAAAAGACCTAGGTGAAGAGATAACCATCAGATGATGATTATACTTTTCACATTAGTGTACAGCATATGAATTATGTTCGACTGTTGAAAATTGTGTATTGCACCATGTTGGCATTTTATGTACATAAATGCTATGGAAAGTGTTTAATTTAATTCTTCCAATGAAAGTAAATATATTCATATTAAAATTAATGATTCTGTATACAAGACATTTGTTTTTCAATTCGTGAAAGTTATTAAACCGAATAATATTCATTTTTACTATTTTTGTTCCAAGTTCAAAAATAGTATATAAAATTTATTTTTATTTTATTTTAATTTATAGGTGGATTGCCTAGATTCTTTTGGTTTGTAATCATTATCGTATATCAAAGATTTAAATGCGAGCCAGTATCACCAAACACATAGCTGATGGAAATTCGTATTGCCAATCTTGAAATTTTTCAGACAAGTCAAGTTTTTTTTTCAGCATTTGAAAGTGTATTTCAGTTATTGTTTTTGCTAATATTGTAGTCGTGTTGCATGCGTTACAAAATTTATCGTGATCGGTAGTTATAGTGCCTCTTTAAAGACTTACTTGACCCTGAGCTTAGAAGGACTTGGCTGATCCGCCTCAGGCAAATCACTTTCTTTCTTACGTCTTGCCTTTTCCTTTGATGATTTTGACTTTTTCGCTTGTGCTTGTTGCGCCAATTTAGCTTCACGTTTGGCTTCACGTTTGGCCCGCAGCTGTTCCGTGATGAAAGAGAAAATTAAATAACCCTGCAACGCAATTAAACCAACGAGTGCAATAAAGGCACGTAATTTATGATTGCTGCCAGCAACACCATAATATAACGTCAGAACACCAATCACCGATGTTGCGAAGCGTACAAAGACAAAACTCACACTATTTATAATGCGGGCCTTTGCCAATTTTTCGTCACGATCAAAAACGCCAATCAGCTGGAAGACATGTGCAATAACTTCACTGAAGTAGTGGAGTGTCAACAGAATAAGACAAATGCGTTGAAAGCTGAATGTATACGCCAAACATATAAGTGAAAAACCACTAATGGAATGTATAATTTTTGATTGTTGCTCCTCCTTCTTAATCTTCTGGAAATATAACTCTGGCAGCATATGGAGGTAGTAGGCTAACTGTATGATAAAGTAGAATTTGTGCACAAAATTCATCGGATGATTCGGAAAGTTATCCCAGAGCAGCGCAAAGTTACCAAGATATCCCTCGCGAAATACGATGTTGGCGCCCCATACAAATGACATTAAATGGAATATGATTAACTGACCAGATTCATTGAACAAGGACAATTTGTACTTTGATAAATGCAGCTTTTTCGAGATTTTGTCGAGAACAAACTCCTGTATAATGGCATGTAAAATTATGGCCGTTAGTGTATAAAAGAATATTGCACAATAGTCCTTGATGCCAGCCACGTAGGTAAAAGTTTTACCTAATGGAAATTCGCGGCTTGGATCCTCACCGCTGACGTTATGATGTAGTGAGATAAATGCGCTGGCAAACGGTGCCGTTGCCTCATTCATAAGCCCAACAACGAATACCATTGCCACGCACGAGATAATATCAGCATGATTTTGTATAATAAATTCATGGCTAAATATTGGCGCATTTTTGTTGCCAGCTTTACGACCCAGACCGGGCTTAATAGCCATTTTGATTGTGCCTGTGTGTGTGTGCATTATTCACTCTATTAAAATTTTGATCTTTCACTACTACTTACTTGGTTATTACAAAGAATTGTTCAATTGAGCTTTTTGAATGCGTTTCCTCTACTATTAGCTGATGCACGGCTGTGCCTCGATTTACCCTTCACTTTTCAAAATGTAGGTAGTTTATATACGTTCGAAGTGTTTTATGAATGACTTGACAAGTAAGCAAACAGATTCAAAAAACGACTGCAGCTACTAAAATACTACCACGACACAAAAATGCCACGCAGCCTAACTGCAACACGGATATGTGTACATTCGCTCGCACTCACTTGGTATTCCATTTGGTCTGAAACCAGCTTACAAGGCACTACAATCTCTTCGTCTCGTTCACACGCATAAAATCATAATAAATTTGTACGTGCATTCCGCCTTTCGGTTTGGTTTACTTGTCTGTTTTTTTGATGTTTATTGTTTAAGCGCCCAACACAACGTGCTGCAGGCATGATCAAGCATTTGTCTATGTGTGAGTTGAAGTGCAGTCTGCTCACTTCAAGTATTTCGAAAATGTGAGCACATGCCATGGTACAATAATACAAGGTACCGCCAATTTGGCCTTTTACTCTCTCAAAAATTACCCACTCTCAATTGTTGACGTCATTAGCATATCAGTGTATAGAACGCTGAAATAATGCATTTAGTGTTGAACGTAATTTCCAAATACATTGAAAATTGAAGAATTTGAAGAATTTTTTTCAAATTATGTTCAACACTAAATGCATTACATCAGCGTTCTATACACTGATATCCTTCAAATTCTTCAATTTTCAATGCATTTTTAAAAAATGTTCAACACGCTGATATGCTAATGACGTCACAAAATTGAGAACGACACATAACTGTAAAAATTTGCACCACCTCTATTTCTTACACTATAAGCACATGCCTATCTCTGTCTCTCTCATACATACTTACGTGCAAGCGTAAATGCGATAGCTTGTACAAGAGAGTAAAGTGAGAGACCAAAGAGAGAACTGTGAGCACTCACGATGGAGGAAATATCAAAATAATTTGGATGTTCCGTCAATCATCGTATGTGAGTCACACGCATTCAAATTTCACTAACACTTTAAATGCTTGATCATGCATGCAGCACCGAGTCTTGGGCGCTTTAGTAGCTGTGACGTAAAATACTGCCAATGTTTCAATTTCTTACTCTCCATGACAGGCCAACCAACTCACAAAAATATTTACCCCTAAACTAAAAGTCAATAGCCCCTAAAAAAGAACAATGCATGTTTAGAAATATTTTTTTAAGTGAAACTTCTTTAGCGGCGCTGGGCAAAAATTTAGAGAAAAATTTTGAGTGTAAAAATAAAAATTGTAACGTTTTTCGGATTCTGTATCTCATGAATCGCACTAGACACTTCAAATTTAAAAATGCTTATAACAACATGTAAGCAACTAGTTTGTGTGTTGTACAAAAACAAGCGAATGTACGAAGAAAAGAGAACAAGAAACACACAGTAGATCGCAGTTGATCTAATTTTTGTGCAAGAGGGGACGGACGGCAAACGTAAACACAACAATTACACACGCCATAGAAAACAGAAGCATCATACAGACGGACAGGCCAACGGAAAGACTGAAAGACAGACATAGCTAAATTAACTGGACAGAATATTTTGTATGCAAATGTTGAATTGTTGTATTTGTTTTGAGATGATCTCTCTCTCTCTCTCTCTCTCTCTCTGTTTTTAACAAGTTTTACTTCTATCACGTGTACGACGGCTCACGTTCAATTTTTTTTTATTTACATCTCATTTATTATATTAAATATTAAATCATTTTCTTCTGCTTCTTCCGACTTTTTCATATCATAATTGTACATTTTTGACGTAAATAAATTTAAAATTTTATTGGTTGGATCAAATGATACGCAGGATCCACCATTTCGTTGCAATATGAATCGGACCACCATTAAACTTTGCAAAATTTCAATTGACAATTTATTCCGCAACTTATTTTTAACTTTACAGAGAATCCGCGATCGACAGTTGCGTTTGGCAGCGTAACAAATGCTACTCCAACATTTTCAAATCGTTTGCAGTCAGTTGTGTCACAATCGTTATAAACATCAAAATTAAAATTAGTTGAAGTCAAAGTATTCGACCATGCTTTGTTACTCAATTGCTGCCATTCAGATTCAATGTCATTTATGTTATCATAGCTATGAGTTCGCTGAATTTTATTTAACATTGGGGTTTGACTTGAGATGTTGCGATCTTTGGGTGCAAATCAGGAACTGTTTTTAGCATTGCTAAATTATCCGGAAGCTTTTTTTGGATCTGCTCTCAAGCAACATGAAAAGCTCTTGCATCTTTCCCTAACATCTAACAAGTCATTTAAAAATTTATAGATAAAGAATATAGTAAATTGTTTTTTTTTTTTTGCGGTGGTTTTCCCAGTAATTGTGACTATTTACAATTTTTCTTCTAAAAAAATAGAGCCCCCCAAAGTAACCATAAAAAAACCCGTAGAAAAATTCCAACACAATTATCTTACCCCAAAATTTAGGGGGCAAACCACTAAGTCGGAGTCAATGATATTAAGGTCCCATGCATATTAAGGAAGGATTCCACGTACAAATTTTTCGCGCAAAAACAGGCGAAAGCAGCATTTTTTCTACGTGGAAGGCGCTATTTGCATGTTTGCACAAAAATTTGTGGCAAAATCAAAATAGTTTGTAATTTTTTTTGTAATCTTTCAACTAAATTCGTAGCAGGAATGAAAAATGGAGCTGCCAGAACTATGTGCATACACTGCAAAATGTTCTAAATCATGTATTTTTCACAAATTTTAAAGTTTTATTTCTCACAATTGCCATAACGTTCCATTTGTGTGTAAATGAAAATAAAAAACAGCTGCTCAGAACACGCAACTCAGAACTCGGTGACAAAAAACGGGTAACTAATACTCGCACAATCAGAACTCACTGTCTGAATACAGTATTAAATAAGAAGAACAGGTTTATAAACAACTGTCGACTGGTCACATTAGCAGTGTTGCGAAATTTCCGTTTTTTTTTAGCTCATTTTGGCTCTTTTCTCCTTTTTATTTTACCGCCAAACATAAAACAGCTGATGATGGCACATGCAATTTTTAAGTAAACCATAAATTGTTAATTTTTTTAAAAGATTTAAATAAAATAAGTATCCTGGATGAAAAAGGAAGCTGCAAGAACTATTTGTATACATTGCAAAATGTTCTAAACCATGTATTTTCCACAATTTTTTAGTTTTAATTTAGCCAAGGTGCTCGCAAAGTTCCACGTGTATGTATAACCAAAATAAAAAACAGCTGTTCCGAATACAATTGTAAAAAATTTGAAAAAACTACAACATAAAACAAGGAAAAAACACTGTAAGCACGTGTTTAAAAATCATGCAATTTTAAACAGTGTAAATCGACTATTACATGGAAATATTGCCCAACATTGCTAAGAGTGACCTTTTGAAAAAACCGAATCGAAGCATATCAATTTGATATTCGAATCCTTCAATCCAATCACATCTACAACAACAATCCCTCAATTTTGTCATTTTCGCTGTTGTTGTTGTTAAATGTGTAAATGACAGCTAATTGAGGTACGATAAAACTTCTAATAATGTCTCTTACCGCTTTTGTAATACACCCGAAAAGGAACATTTTTTGTTTAGTTATTTATTAGTGCGACGTCTTTTTCTCTAGTTGACAACGAATAAGTATTTTTTAAAGTTGCCATATGCATAAAATATGATGGTGCTCACTTCTACAAATAAGGTTTTTTCAAAATCACATTGTACAAGACAAATGTTCAATGTATAATCTTTATCCTGATTTTTAATACGATTTTGCAATTATTTTTAAATCTATACCTCACAACACCATTGAGAAAATGATAATAAAAGAAAATAACTGTACCATATGGCAACACTGCACAAAACAACATTTTGCGAACAGCTGATTTTCAACACGTCTGCAATAAGCTTTGCATTTATAAGACACATAAATACGGTTCCCGAAAATAACGACGGGTTTGAAATGTGCGCTTGTTGAAGTCGCTTCACGAGTCCAGAACGAACTGAAAATCAATTTATGCATGCGTTCTGACTCACGCTGATATCAGTGCAAACCGTATCGGGTGTCTTATAAACGGAGTATCTGTATCGTTCACCGCTGACAGTTACATTCTGGCCATCATCGGTTTTGAAGACATATGGACCAGTGACTCCGCCGGCCCATCAAGCGCATCAAATAGTAATTTTCTGTGGATGTAATGGTGTTTCGACGAAAGCTTGTAGATTATCTTCCCTCCAAATGCAACAATTTTGCTTATTTACGTTCCCATTCAATCATAAATGAGCTTCATCGCTGAATAAAATTTTGTATGGAAAATCAAGATCAATATCAATTTGTGCTTCAGCCTATTGGCCAAATTGTCGGGGCATACGATGGTCGTTCGGCTTTAATTCCTGCAAAAGTTGAATCTTAAAAGCTTTTAAGCCAAGATTCTTTCGTAAAATCTTCCATAAAGTGGATGGGACACAACCCCAATTCCTGAGAACGGCGAATTGATTGATTTGGGTCTTCTTCAATGCTTTGCTGTACAGCGGCTACAGCTTGTTCGATGCTCAATATTCGGCAGCATCACTTGGGCTGCTTGTGTACGCCTAGTGTCTACTTACCCTTAAATGTGGTATTAATTTTAGTGGTTCCTAATATACGGGTATGTGCTAGAAACAGCGTTTGCGTCAATTCCAGCCCAATTCCATTTTTGGGTGTGTTAGAAACAGCTGTTGACGATTTTGAAATCTGATAGTTTTTTACAGACGATTTGGTTAAATTCTCCCTTTCCTGAAGTTATTAAAGGAAAAAAAGTACCAAGATCTGTAGCTTATTGTTTTTCTAAACAGCATTTTAGTTTTTTTAAGTATAGATTAGTATTTTACAAAAAAGTCTTTTAAATTCAAGCAAAATAAACAAAATAAGCAAAACGAAACAATGCTGGCGATCACACAAAATCGCATACACTGTTCAATCAGCTGTTCAATGCAAATCGTCGCGTGTTCTAGCACACTTAGGGTTTTTTTTTTGACAAAATTGAAACATCCGACATCGAAAACGTCGGTGTTTTATAGCACATACCCGATAATTTTTAAATTGTTTTTAAAATAAAAGTAAAATAATTTGTAAAGTGATTAATTCAAGACCTTATGACAGTGAAACAGTGAATTTTGAATGTGGCTAATAGTAAATGAAAATGAAAAAAACAAATTGTGTCGCATCTAAGGTCAAAAGACTTGATGCGGAAAGCCTTTAAATAAGAAATGAAATGAATTCCATCCAGGCAAAAGTTTGTGGAGAGCTCCACAACCCACGAGATCTCTTGCCGACGGTGCCCTTGCAAATACTAGACAAACTGCTGCGCTTGAAGAAGCAATCAAGGAAGAGCATGCGTTGAAGAATTTTGTAAGTAATTTTGGAAAGATATATTTTGCTGCAGACGGAACTATTGGAAAACAGCGAAAAAATATACGACAAATTCTATAGACAGGCTTGGATGCAGCTCTTGACGGATGATGTTGCCAAGCAATGCTCTTGGCGAGGCACTGACAACAAGAAGTGTATCAGTGCCCTACAAACAACTGTGGGAATTCGAAGTAAGTTGTGATTAGTAAATTTAATATTTATACATAGTTTACACAACTAATAAAATATACTATGATAAAATATTTTACAGGTTCTTTTAAACAAAAGCTTCATTTGGATGCAGGTTTTTATAGAACAACCCAAACATTTTTCGAATATGCGCAGAACAGGCTAACGAAAATTGAAAAACTAATCAGCAAACGCCGCAAAAATTAGTTTTATTTTTTGTTTTTTTGTTACTTATGTAGTAGTTATAATGAAACATGAAGTTCATTTTTATACTCTTCACGGGAGTGAATAGTATTATAAGTTTGTCATGAAGTTAGTAAATCACAGAAGGAGACATCGTAGACCAAATAAAGTATATACATTTGTGATCAACTCGATGAGACGATTCTATAAGTTTCTGATCTATATCCATCAACCAAAGTTTTTTGTTTTTTGACTTATTGAACTGAAATTTGAACACTATAAGTTTCTGTTCAATATCCATCAGCCGTGGAAGTTTTATGATCCTAGGGTTACCAGCAGGGGTACCTCCCATACAAACTCACATTATATAAAGAGTATAAGTACAATAAAAATACAATGCCACTCAACTGTGTTCTTTGTTGATGCTCAAAATGTGTTCTTTGTTGATACTCAAACTGTAACAGAGAGAATATAGTGATGCTAAGAAAGGAAAGTTGGATGCAACCCGGAGGAGCGTGAAAAGTATTACATCCTTGGCATAGCCAATGATAGCCTTCTTTCTGATTTTTTATTTTTTTTAATTGTATTCATTAAGAACATCAAACCGCTTAAGCTATAAGGGTGAATCTTTTTTAACCGCCTTTGCATCACCGTCCTGGTGACTGAATCTGCGAGTGTATTTGGGTAGGACAGAAGTCTGTCATTGTATCGGCTGCTGTGGAATTTTATTTCCTGTAAAATTGTAGGCATGCTGAGGTCATTGCGAAGCGTAGAGCTCCTGACAAACCAAGGGGCATTGGTGATTGTTCTTAGCGCTTTGTTTTGAAGAACTTGAATTTTTCTGCGATTTGAAGGGCGTGATGTACCCCATAGCTGGATACCATATTTCCAGGAAGGAGCAATGATTTGCTTATATACTTAAAGCTTATTTTCCAAACTAAGTTTGTTCTTTTTGCACAGAAGCCAGTTCAAATTTTTCATATTGAAGGAACAGGAACGAGCAGTAGTGGTAATATGATATTTCCAAGTTAGACGTTTATCTAGGAGAAAGCCCAAGTATTTCACAAGTGAAGACTGTGGTATCGCCAGGCCACCAAAAGTTACCGGAGGTATATCACTTCTTCTGAGAGTGAAGTTCCTAAACTTAATTTTTTTCTTTTTCATTTTACAGACTATATATTTTTTTTTTATTGTATTTTTTGGTTTTCTCGTTCTACTATACAATTGTCGATTTATTATTTATTATACATTTATTAAGTTCACAATGTTTATTTATTTTATTATGTAGTAATATTATGTACGTAGTTTATTTCAAGTTTAACCACTACACCCGACCAAGACTCCCTCCGGTCGTTTGTCGACGACTGCCTATCCTAAGCTAACTAACTAGTATATATTAGCAACCTTTTGCAAACGGTAACACTAACTCTAAGCTCAACTCCTGCACACTGCACCACTAAACTCTAAGCGCAGCTGCAACTGCACACGACACCTCAATTAACTGCCGTTTGAGCAGAACATTACCAAACAGAACTCACTATATAATAAACTCAAAACTCACTCTCTCAATTGGCGCACACTCATTGTTCTCAAGCAACTCATTATCAACTAACACAATCAAACAGACCTAACACCCCCCTGTAGTACGTTGCACCGGTTCAAAACCAGTTCTGGGCTAGCCACTTTGCACCACTAATCGGTTCTATATATGGTTCTTGCAATGTAAAGAACCGGTAGGCTTAAAATGGGGACGTCATTGGAAGGAATCAATTGTCTACGCCTGCATTACCATGCACCGGTTCTGCACCGGTTTTATTTAATCGGTCCCGCGCCGGTTCTATTTAACCCGTTCTGCACCGATTCTATTTAACTGGTTCTGCACGGATCTATTTAACCGGTTCTAATACCAGTTCACTACTTTAAAATCTCTTCAAATCACATTTCCTTTTAGATTAAATTAGACGAATCTATCCTTTATTGATTTAAGTTTACAATTACAATATTTATAGTTTAAAATTTTTTAAAGAACGTAATATTTGCTGGCATGGCTACTTGCCGTCTGCCTAACCTTATGTTTATAAAACAAATATCAAAAAATCAGTTATCATTTAGACCTTGTTTGGCAACCCTCTAATTTACTACACCCACCTGCCTTGTTTTAGCGAGATAGCAGATCGTTCAATCTTTGAATTACCCAAGGTCATTAACTTCCTATACTTTAAAGCTGGATTAACATAATTTACTAGATTCATCCAATTATCATCTCCTACACCTCATTTCTGGTGTCCCAACAGTGTTGTATTCCTATTTTACTCAGTCCTTTTTTGACACCAAGAACTATACCTCCAATTGCTCTGCCAAATCGACTGCTACGGGTTGCTGGTTGCCAGTGAGTATTAAAATCATCAAATATGGTCTGGTACTGTTCAATATGACATTGCTCCATATGTGTCTCTGTTAATACAAATATGTCGAAGCTTCTAATGTACTTAAATAAGTCCTGATGTAGATACTTGTTTTTTAGTCCGTGCACATTGTATGTTATTATTTTAAGTTTTTCGTTCCTATGTGTGTCATGGCGACTTGATATTTGGTTTGTTGTGTCGAAATTTCTGCGTTTATCTTTAGTTAGTTTTTTGCATTGGCTTTCTCTATAATTCGGTCGTAGTTTATAATTTCCGGTGAGATAGCTGGGAAAGTTCTCTTCAGAGCCTGGAGCCCCTTTCTTTACCACTGATCAGATCCCTTTGGTTGTTAAAAAAGTATCACTCATTGCCCACTTTCATTGAGTCATTTTTTACCAAAATTTGTTGATTTGGATCAATTGCATGCAAGTCTTTTATTATTTATAGCAAGGCTCTTTTATTCAATTGTTTCTTTTCGCACAAATCTTTTTCTATGAAGATATTTGACCCAGCCAGTTTACGTGCGCTCCTCAGGATTTCATTCGCTTTCTCCTCTAACGACGTTTCCGCAACAATTGTTCTTGGATTGGAACGGGTTGCTATGATTCTGGCTGACCTTAGTTCTGGTACCTGGATATTTAATTTTGAAAAACATATGTCCATGATTGCTGCTCTTGGGTTCTTTTCCATAGGAACGCCTCTGAATATAACATTTTTTTGTTTCGCCTGTGTGATCAGTCGTTGAACATCAGCTTGTTCTTTTTGCCGGTCAAGTTTTATTTTTTCTAGTTCGCTATTCAGTTGGCTGTTTTCTGCCTTTATTTCCTCCATCTGCGCAACTATAGACCCTAGCTTGTCTTCCATAACTCTTACATCCTCTCTCGTTGCCAGCTTGTTTTGCATCCAATTTTTGCTCAATTTGAATTATATCCGCTCTAGATGCCAGATTTAGGAGTTTCCGCTCGACTCTTTCTTCTGATTTGCTTATTGCCTCAAGAATGTCCTTTAGAGACAATTCAGGGGATATTTCACCGGCTTTCCTTTTTGCTTGTGGTTTCGTAGATTTTGTTGAGTGACACATCGATATGTTTGTATGATAAATGTAAATATAATACTATAATTTAAATATGTATAATTATTGCTAATTTGCAAATAAGTTGCTGGTTAACTACTTAAATACCCTTATTACATTATATCAAAATAAAATCTGTCGATAAGCAAATACTGGATCCAAAGCTTATCTCGGACACAAACCAAATCTTTCCTGCAGATCTTCGTAAGCTTTCGATAGTGCCAGCTGGGGATCAAAGGTCAAACTGCAGAAAGTATATGAGATGACAATATCACCAAATCCAAAACCCAACGGGAAATAACAGTTTGTTGCTATTTGTTTCTTTAACTTCACTGCCTCTATTTTTCTTTTCAGCGCATCCAAATCGAAATTATTGTTTTCGTTATTATTGTTGTCATTATTATTTTTTGTTTTTTTGTTTGTTTATGAAAGTACTTGTTGCTTGTTGTTATGAGCCGGCGCTTAACAGATAGGATAAAAAGATATATTGCGGAGAGATAAAAAAAAACACGTCTGTGCTCACCAACGACTCGTTGAAACTCCCTTTTTCCTTTCCTTTTCCTTTTATTACTAATTCATAATTAAAAAATCATGTATGTATGTACAATAAAAAAGAAAGAATGCTGATTTGCAGAGTTATTCCATTCTGTAGATGTCTATTCTGGTTTTCTCTTACCAAGGAGAACGCTGTAGGAGTTTCTAAGGAATTGAGAAGAAAGAATTAAAGAATTGCAAAATTTAAAACTTCACTTTTTATTATAATTTTTTGTTTACTCACTCACTTGTTCAATTATGCCTCTTGGAAACAATATCAATTGTAATTCGAAATGATTAAATATTAAATATTGATAGTTAAAATGAAAAAGAATAAACACATCAAAAAAATGCACCACTCACTTCACTTTTTCTACTTACTTTGCTCTCTGACAAAAACAACAAATAAGTTTTTTTGACTTTGTTTCCACTACAGTAAATACCACTCAAAATTGACACAAATCTTTTTAAATACAATGGTTCAATAATTCATATGTTCACTGTACTTTGTAAAATTTCATAAAGTTTCATTATCACATTCTTTTGTTCAGAATTTCTGCTCTCGACACGTGTTCAAAGAGAGCAAACAAATACAAACCTCTCAATCGCTCTCTCTTACTGACGCATAACTGCACAATAGAAAACTTAGACGTAGATTTTTTGTTCACTTTGTTCATGCTTGCCAATCTATAACACATGCTTGTGACAGCGATGGCTTGTTTTTATACTCTTCACGGGAGTGAATAGTATTATAAGTGTGTCATGAAGTTTGTAGCACACAGAAGGAGAATCGGAGACCACTTAAACGGAAACGGCTATATCAATTCAATGAGACGAGTTGATTCAGCCATGTTCGTCTGTCCGTCTGTATGTATGCAAACTATTCTCTCAGTTTTTGAGCTAGAGAGCAGAAATTTACACACATTTGTCGGAATCAACCGAATCGAATCAAACTCCCATTTAAATTAATGTTCTTATTAGAAAAAGTTTTTTGACGTATCAAACTGAAATTTGGACACTATAAGTTTTTTATCCATATTCATCAACCGTGTATATTTCATGATCTTAGGTTCACTAGGAGGGTACCTCCTATAGAAACCCCCATTGAAATTAATGTTCTTATTAGAATTTTTGAAGTGAAACTTCTTTAGCGGCGTTGGGCAAAAATTTAGTATGAAATTTTCAGTGACAAAATACAAAATGTAACGTTTTGAGATTTCTGTATCTCATGAACCGCACACATTTCACAGAATGTGTATTTCTATTCCCATATCCCCAACAAATAATAAAATCCACCAGAAAAGTCTTAATAAAGATATTACACTTCCACAACAACAACATGCAGTTTGTGTATAAAAATGATTATAACAACAACATGCAGGCAACCAGCACGTGTGTTGTACAAAAACAAGCGAAGAAAAGAAAACAAGGAACAAAAAGAAGCTGCCTGTTTATCTAATTTGTTATCCAGAGGGAACAACAGACGGCAAACGTAAACACATTGTTTAACACAACAACAACAACTAAACACGCCAAAGAAACCAAAAGCAATATAGACGGACAATATAAATTGTATTGCCAAAAAGATTTGATGTTCACTGAATTCCTAATTTTGATAATAAACGAATACACACGTGAATTAGATGCACCACTCACTTCACTGAACTTTGTTATCAACTTACCATGCTTTATGCTTCAATTTTTGAAGTGAAAACATCTATACGCGCGTTTAGCAAATTTCGGTAGAGGGTAAAAATATGAATTCGTCTCCGAAATGCTTTCCAGTTGTTCCATTTTGTGCTCATTCGTTCGCCTTCTTCCTGTTTTGTATTTGCTTGCTTTTGCAAACACAACCAGCCGCGCACATTAACGTCGTCGCTTGTTGTGTTTGGTTTGTTCTCGTCAGGGCTGTCCAACCATTTTGGTTCCGTGGGCCGCTTTAGAAAAATCCGCAGTGAGTTGGTAATGTGGAAAGCAAAAGGTCGCACAGCAGCGGGCCAAAGAAAATTCTGTTTTTTCTGTTGTAACTTTGGGGTTTGTCGCATATGGCCCGCGGACCGTGGTTTGGACACCCCTGGTTTATGTAGAGGCGAAATTGTTTTTGAGAAATGCAGTCGTAGAGAGTAAATATGTTTCATGAGAGGAATTTGTGTGCAATTGTTCTTGTGAAATAAAGTCGGGGAGATCAAATTTCTATTTAAACGGAAAATTGAGTACAAAATAATATATTAATTAGAGATGTATGTACATGAGCACGAAAAAATCGTATTGCTGTTTTTGCGTTTTCTCTTCGGTCGGCAGTCCCATTGACTGCTACAATTTTTTTATTTACTTTTTCTTTATTTATTGGATCTTCTCTTTCTTTAGAGACTTACAATAAGTAATAGAATCTTAACCTAATTTCTAGTTCATTACTTTTACTTCACCTCCAGTTGGAGGGAATGTATGTACTAAATGCCCTTATAATTTAAGTTGGGCTGGTAGGTCATTTTTCCTAAGTCGTGTCTGTGACCTTTGGAGTAAGTGCTTTTGCAAATGGATTCCGGTGCGCGTTTAATTTCTCAGCATAAATAGTTTCATTTTGGCTATTTAATTTTTTACTGTTGATATATTAAGATCTATATGTAATCGCTCGTTTTTAAAAAACCAGGGGAGCTCCAGTTATGGTTCTTAATATTTTTGATTGCGCTCTTTGAATAACGTCCAGATTAGAGGCGCTTGCATTACCCCATAGCTGAGAACCATAGGTCCAGATTGGTTTTATGATGTTGTTATACAGGAGAACTTTATACTCAATATTTAGTGGAGATCGTGAGTTGATAAGCCAGTGAAAGCTGTTGGCTTTCAGTTTCATTTGAGTTCTCTTGGCTTCAATGTGTTTTCGCCAAGTAAGTCTTCTGTCAAGATGGACTCCGAGGTACACAACGTTATCTACTTGTGGAATCATAGTATTGTTTAGAGTCAGTGGAGGGCAAGTGCTTCTGTGGAGTGTGAAGGTAATGTGTTTGCTCTTTTGCTCATTCACTTTTATGCGCCAGTTGGCTAACCACTCTTCGACGTGTGATAAATAGCTTGCCAAAACTGATGTTGCATGCATCGTACAACGAGATCTACTTAATATTGCGGTATCATCTGCAAAAGTAGATAGTGTGATTCGATTGTCCGTTGGTATGTCGGAAATGTACAAGACATATAGAAATGGCCCAAGAACGCTTCCTTGTGGAACTCCGGCTCTAGTTTTGTCGCTAAGCAATCAATCTGTTGCTGGCATAACTCTCAAGGACTTTGTGAGTGTTTTTTGGAAGGAACATTTTTATTTTATGTATAAGGCCGTCCAACCAGACTTTATCAAATGCCTGGGCAACATCGAGAAAAATAGCAGAGAAGTATTCCCGGTGTTCAAATGCTGCACGAATCTCAGAAGTTATGCGGCTTACTTGCCCTTTGCGAAATCCAAATTGATGAGAGGGTATAATGTCTAGCACGTGTCTATTGATTTTTTCAAGCAGTGTTTTTCAAAGAGTTTAGATAGACACGGCAGCAAGCTTATTGGTCTGTAAGATGAAGCTTGCGACTTGTCCTTCCCTGGTTTGGGGATCATTATTATGATCGATTTCTTCCATTGTGTTGCAAAGTACCCACACTGCAACACCGCATTAAAGATTTTAGTGATTATTAATTATTACAGGGCCTGGTAAATTTATTAACAATTTGGGCATGATTTGGTCGTGCCCTGGCGCCTTTTTTGGGTTTAAATGCTCTGTAATGACTTTTTTTATGTCCAATGGATGAATTCTGATGGGAGAGGTTTCAAGATATAACTGATCGGAAGGTAGCATGAAACTATTAGTTGGTGGGTTTGGTTGGAAGACATCTGAAAGGTGCAGTGCAAAAGTTTTTGTTTCTCTTCGTCACTCCTTGCCCATTTGCTATTTTCATCCCTTATTGTCGTGTCAACATTAACTGGCGGTTTTATGCGTTTTTTGGGCCCTCCACAAAGGAAATTTTGAGCTTGTAGGCGATACGTTGGCTATATATTGGCGCTGGGCGAGCTGATCCTCAGAGTTTAAGGGTTTGCTAAGTTCACGAGATGCAATTCTTAAGCGATGTTTCGCATCAGGAGACCTTAGGTTTGCCATTCGCTTCGTAGGCGACGCTTCTTTGCGACAAGACTATCTATGTGCCTATTTGTTATGTTGTGATTGTAGCATATCAGGGCTGGTGGTACATGACAAGTTGAATAATGGGTTGCCTCAGTAAGAATTGAACTTAGGTTATCGACGGATTTTTCAATATCATACTCGTTGCTTATCATTGGGCTCAGCTCGATATGAGTACTAATGTATTTCCTGTATTTAAGCCAGTTGGTCTTATTTGAAGTTAATTGCAAGGGGTATTCTCTGATTTGAGAGTACTCTAGTAAGCTGAAGATGATTGGAGAGTGGACCACGACAAATCTCCAAGAGCTTCTGCTATTACTAAGCTTCTAGAAATCCTTCTGGTAATGGCGACGTCTATCAAGTCCGGTATATTTTAGGATCTGCTGGCCAGCATGTAGGCTTACCCGAGAAGACATAGTTTAATTTGTCATGTTTACAAATAAGCGTGTTGTACAATTTATTTCCCTTGGGGGTTGCCAGCCGGGCACTTGAAAATTATATTTGTCCGTAAGATGGGTTTCAGCAAGGAGCATAATATTAATATTCCTGTCGTTTAGAAATTTCAAAACTTCTAATTTATGTCGAGAGATTTCATTTGAATTCCAGAGACAAATGTTTAACAAACCCATTGATAGTCTGTTTTGATCGTTGCTCATTGAGCATTTGAAGCAGTTTGTTTTGATTCTGCATCAATTCTTGCATTGTACTCTGCATAAATGTCATGAAGTTCATCATGCTTTGCAGCATTGACATTATCATTGCTTCGATGTTTTTTGTTGAACCTTGAGTGTTTTCGGGCGCATTATTTTGTTGATGTAGCTCACCTGTGGGAGCAGAGCGAATAGACAGAGCTAATATTGGCAAATCAAATGAGAGGAGAGTACAGGTATCTTTCCCAATCACCGGTCCAGATTTCAAGGCATTAGCACAGGATACCCCGGGATACGGTTGTGCTTGGGTGGTATGCACAATATTATTACTAGGTCAAGGACCAGCACTCGTCGTCCTATTGTTCAGCAGACTCTTCATGTTTTTAAATACTATACAACCTCTATAGTTTGCGGTATGGTTTCCGCCACAGTTGCTGCATTTTTTCATTTTTGGAACCATTTTATCTTTGTTACAAGTGGTGGAATTGTGCAGTTCACCGCAGGCGACGCATATAGAATGAAGCGTGCAGTATGCTCTTATGTGGCCAAACTCCTGGCAGTTAGCACATTACACAGGAGTGTTACGCTTGTGCGGCTCCTCTACAGTAAATCTACGATTAACAAGTACTGTAGATTATAAATAGGATGAACTGCATTTTTCTTCAGTGGCATGCTTTTTGGCTCAAGATCAACTTTAAACATGGGTTGCGGTACTTTTTGTTTATCACCACTTTTGGTTTACATTTTTTTTTAACAGCACACTCTTTATTTCGTTGGTATCTACATTAGCTTCGATGCCTTTCGTAAAATTCTCTTCGTTTTAGATATGCAGTTTAGTTTCTGCTACATTTCCGTTTTTAAGAGGTATGTGAAAACTGTCATTGCCGATGAGTTGAGTGATCTTTCATACGAGAGCACGTATGTATATTGGAGGCGGTTTAAACTTTTAGATTTTCAGTGTGCCTTGCTCAGAATTTATGGTAGGGATATCTGAATTTCCACTTAGCATATTATTATTATTGTACTTAGTGGATTCTCTGCTTTGCTTGTTTCATTGACGCGGCTTATATTAGCTTTGTTCCCAGCCCTGGCATTTTGCGGGCTGAGCTTAAGCTTTATTTGGATAAATCGATCGACCCCAATTTGTTCTGCCCGTTTGATTGTTGGAGTTTTCTCTATCTGTCGTTGACCACTTTTTAATGCATTCTCTTCAGAATTTGACAGGGTTCGAAAGGAGTATCATTTGAAGCTAGGTTAGATGATATGCTGAAGGGGTGAGAGATCTCAGATTCGGCGCTTCAAGTCGTGCATGCCATAGTACCTGATGATAAGCTTGCGGTACCCGTTATAGCGGAGTTAGTAGTTGTTGTTGTGGTTGTGCTTGTTTGTGTTGTTTTTGTTGAGCATTGTTGGCTCCATGAAAGCATTACATTAGAGTTTAAGTTTCCCAATTGAGATTGGCTGCGTGTTGTTGGTGGTGTTCTTTGAATACTCATATATAAGTTTAGATTGATTTTCTTAATTTAGAATTGCTTTGCTGTCAATTCTCTTTGCCGTCAATATTTTAATATTTTAAATTTTAAAAATCCGTTGAAATATAGCAAGGAAAGATATTTAGGTCACCTTGATCCACTGAGTCACCCTGTGCTGCTCATATGTGTGACAGGGACAGTTGATGTGCACCAGAGTTGTGCAGCAAAGGCTTGTGCTTGTGAAGTGCTTACAAGCAAACTTCACATTTTTACATTAAAACAAAAACAAAATAACATAAGTGACGTTTTTGTCTTTCGTTGATGCTATAGTTGAACTGGTATGTGTTATTGTAGCTATTAAAAAAACAAACAATAGAAACAAAAATGTGATGTACTACAAACATACACCAAGCCTACCAAGCCTAACGACATCAAGCCAAGCCAAGCCAAGCCAGGCAAAACAATACACAAGCTCAAGCAGGCTTGGTGTTCTCAGCGTTCATGCTTGGCTTGCTTAGGCTTGCTTTTTTCCCAAGCCTTCATAAATATCATTATGATGTTAACTGCACATCTCTGTTCTCTGAAGGAAAGACAATAGAAACACCAAATGAATTGAGTGTTTTTTGTTTTTATTAAAAAAATTTTTTAAACTTAAACTATCCTGCGTAAGAAGCCGCGATATGCCATACTAGCCTGGGATATTCCTATTGCAACCGATTGCAGGTAAGTCCCCGACAAATTAAGAGTGAATATTAATATTAGTATACTTTAGCTTTTCACTAATTTGTTTTTTCTGCTAGGAGGACAGAAATTCACTCAGCCACATCGATGACACACGCCAGTTGCCGAAATGATATTAGTTTCTATCTGAATTCATAATATTGATAATCAAAATGAAAAATGCACCACTTACATCACTTTGTTTTCTTTTCTACTTACTTTCCTTTGTGACGCCAACAACAAATAAAATTTTGTTTAACTTTGCTTCCACTACAGTAAACACCACTCAAAATATACACAAATCTTCTTAAATGCACTGGTTCAATAATAAATATCTTCACTGTACTTTGTTAAATTTCATAACGTTTCATTATCATATTCTTCTGTTCAGAATTTCCGCTCTCGACACCAGTTCAAAGCGAGCAAACAAATACTTACCTCTCAATTGCTCTCTCTTAGACCTGTTTCACATTTACGTGTTTGCGGCAGAATTCGCTCTTGGGTGTCTTGGTTTGATAACGAGGGACGCGCGGTACTAGGGGGGCAGCTGGCACCGAAGTTTTTTGTTTTCTTCTTTCGCATTTTTCGTTGTTTGTTCATTTCGTACGGCTTGCGTTGAGTGAGGATGGGTGAAATTTAATAGAAGAACGCGGTATATGTTGTTTGCAGTATTATAATATAATACTAATATCAATATACATACTTATGTATAAAATGTAAATATATAAATAAATATTAATATAATTTTTTGTATTTTTTTTTTAATAAAAATGTCGTGTCACGGTGTTAGTGTATAAACTCCACCGAAACGGCTGGACCCATTTTTATGAAATTTTTTTTTATACACTTGGTAGGAATGAGAATAAGATATTTTTTATCCTTCTACTCCCACCCCCCGTTTTTTAATCACGATTTTTGTATTTTCAGAGACAAATTTTAAAATCAATCAAGTAGCCTTTGTCAAATATATCAGAATAATTAGAATAATTATGTCAATATTAATACTTAATTGATTCGTCTGATTTTTCAAATTATTTCATATTATATTTAACCTTCGTGTCAATTTGACATTTCATTCTACATTTTGTATGTATCACAACGAAGTACGTGTGATTATATTAATTTACAAGAAATTTATAATTGTTTTGTGACTGTGAAAAGTAGTAAAATACTAAAAGACCAAATACATTATCGGCATACCGTGTTTCATTACCAAGTACAACAATTTGGTTTATTTGTGAACAACAGTTATACGAGATAATGAAAATGAGCGTGTCAGTATTGTGATCTCACTCCCTCAGCATAAAGTTCCGTTGATAATGGCAACGCAGAAACAGACCGCAATGAAATACATACAATAGAAGCAGTCACGCAACGTGGCAATCTTGGTAGAATTAGTAAATTTGCAAATTGGCAAACAAAGTGACCGTTATTCCATACAAAAAAAAGTGAGGGCTGCCAATTTTGTGAATTTATTATGAATTGGTATGTCTGCCCAAAAGTGAAATGCCTTACCAATTTAATTTAAATAACAATTGATTTACAACAAAAAGACGCACGTATAATACATCATTTATTATGGTTGGTTGGTTGGTTTCCATGGCGAGCCACAATTAGCACTAGAGTGCCGTTTTGATACCACTTCCTCGCCGAACGCAATCAGTATTACTAAATCCAACCTGTCGAATTTATGTATTTAAGCAAATCACCCGGGCATGTGAATGAACAGTCCGAGAGATTGTCGATGAAGTATTTGTCCAGAAACTTATTTCTAGTCTTTGCCAAGGCTGGGCATTGACATAGAAAGAGGGTGAGTGACTCCTCTTCCTCTTCGTTTCCGCAGCTCCTACGATGGCTTCTAAATGTAATACACAGTTTCCCCGCATGCATCCCTACACACCAGTGACCGGTAAAAACCGCTGTGAACCTTGCGGTATCCGAGCGTCTTCTGTTTATGAGTCTGACATACCTATTTTCGTTGTTACAAGACCAGGTAGCACGTGCCGCTCTGCAAGATACAAGATCTTTCCACCGTCTGTTAGCCAGCTGGCGGAAAAACAGAAAGTTACTCCTTTTGACGACCGCCAGGGGAATCGAGACCTGTTCCGCCAACGATACATCAAGTGAAGCGCCAGAACGAGCCATTTCGTCAGCCTTCTCATTCCCCTTTATGTTCCTATAGCCGGGAACCCATAAGAGAGTGATATCAGCTTGACGACTTAGCTCGCTCATCGTCGACATGCTTCCCTTATGGCAAGGGCCTCCGCTTGAAAGACTGTGGCTTCGTCGGGTAGCCGGAAAGAGTGGTCTAAGCTTATTTGTGGTGAGTGCACCTCTGCTCCTACACCGCATTCCATTTTCGACCCATCCGTAAAGATTGAAATGTCAAAATCACTCTGAAAACTGTTCTCTATCCATTCCATCCTGGTAGGAAATTTTACCTTGAAGTCGCTCTCAAAGCTATTGTGCACCACTATATGGTCTGTTGTTTTCTTGAACATAGGATTATTAACCACTCCTAGTATTTTACTATGTCTATATGGTCGTTTTGCCCAGCAGCCGGTTTCTTTTAACCTTACCGCGCTGTTGGAGACCATGCTTTTGATATGGAGGTCAATTGGGAGAAGATATAGCAGTACATTCAGTGCTGCCGTGGGGCACGTGCACATGGCTCCTGTGATTCCTACACATGCCGACCTCTGCACCCTGCTAAGTTTGTGCACTATATAGCTCTTTCCTAGAACTGGCAACCAAACAATTGACCCGTATGTAAGAATCGGACGTACTATCACTGTGTACATCCATGCTGTTATTTTAGGGCGTAGGCCCATCTCTTACCAAGCAATCTTCTGAAAGAGGAATAGGCCACAGAGGCTTTCCTAGCCCGTAGCTCTATATTGGATTTCCAACTGAGTTTTGCGTCCAGCATAAGTCCCAGGTACTTGGCCTTGTTGGAAAGATGAAGCTGTTGTCCTTTCAGAAGAAGAAGGGGAAAAGTCGGTATTTTGGTTTTCGTTGTGAAATACATCAGTTCTAACTTTCTTGAGTTAACGTTTAAACCACATCTTGCCCATTTTAACAGTCTCCCCAGAGCTCCCTGCATGATGTTGCTTATCACACTAGGAAACATCCCTGATACCATGATCACAACGTCGTCCGCATAGACGACTACCCTTGCCCCTGTCTCCTCTAAAACCTTGAGAATGTTATCTATGACTTAATCTCTCCACTGCTGTGGCTGTGGACACTCACCCTGTGGTGTCTCTCTACTGACATATCTGGTTAGAGTCGTGTTTCCTAACTCTGACTGCACTGTTCTGGTTTTAAGCATGTTAACTATCCATTCCCCAATGTCTTCCTCTACGCCAATCCTAGCTGCAGAATCCTGGATAGCACGTGTGCTGACATTATTGAAAGCACCCTCTATATCTAAGAATGCTGCGAGAGAGTATTGTTTATAGTAAATCGCCCTCTATGCCGTGCGGACAAGATGGGATTATTATCAATAATGGATCGAAGATGGAGCTCCAATACCCTTTCCATCGTCTTCAAGAGGGATGATGTTAGGCTGATTGGCCTGAAATCTTTTGCGGACTCATCACCAATTTTCCCAGCCTTTGGTATGAAGACTAACTTGACTCTTCTCCAACTCATTGGTATGTGGTTTAGACTAATAAATGCCCTAAAAATCGACCTTAGCCACGGAAGTACCTTGCCCAGTAGCTTCTGTAGCATTATCGGAAGAATTCCGTCCATACCAGGCGGTTTATGGGGCGAAAACGTATTGATTGAGTGCGTGATCTTATCCTCTGTGAAGATCGTATCAAAGTCTCGTGAAGTTTTCCGTAACCGTACGGGTACTTTCGAATCAATTGTCACATCTTTGCAGTCAGGGAAATGTGTTTTGAGTATGAGGTCAAGTGTCTCAGCAGATGATTCTGTCCATGTTCCATCCTCCTTTTTCAAAAACAGGGATTTACCCATTCCTTGGCCAGAACCTTTCCTAATCTTGCTGAGACAGAAGTAGACTCGATCGACTCACAAAATTCCTTCAAACCATTATTTTTGGCGTTCCTGATGGCTTTTTTGTAAGTCTTGAGACAGTCTTTGTAGACTTGCCAGTTGTTATCCATGTAACACTGATTGAAGAGCTTTCTCGTTTTCTCTCTGAGTTTCGGGAGCTCTTCGTTCCACGACTGTGGGAAACTTTTATGGTTCCTTCTAATTAGACAAGATATCTTGTACGCTTTGCCGAAAGCTTCCTCAAGATATTTAACCCTACTTTCAATTTCGTCCTTGGAGTCAATGTTTGAGCATGTAAAGGTAATCAGTTTCGATTTAGCTACCCTTGTAAAAACATCCCATTTTATATTGCATGGATTTCTAAATGGAACAGAATCCGTTGTTTTCAAATTCAAATTGTAGAGTATCCAACTGTGATCCGAGAAAGATCTTTTGTTAGACACTCTCCAGTTTTCAACCTGAACCTCTGAATTTTCGGACAGAAGAGTTATATCTAGTATGCTTCCCACCCCGGGAAGCATTCTGTACTAGGGAATGTGAAAGTTGGAGTATTTCCTCTATTGCAAACTAACAGACTGGAACTACTAACAAAATTAAAGAGCGACTCACCCCTTTCGTTATTCTCGGTGCTTCCCCATAGCGAATGACGTGCATTGGCGTCGCATCCCAGGAGTAGGGTAGTGTTGGTGGATGTCGCACTGGCGGACAACTGCACAACCTCGTCCGGAGGTGCCTCCCTCTTGTGCGCCATGTAGACGGATGCTACCAGCATGTCTTTTTTATCTGCCACATCGACTTTTACCACTGTCAAATCACCTGTGCAGAATTGAGGACAAAGGAAAACATTGATAATGTTTTCTACTAAAATACATGTTCTAGGCTTGCGACATACCTTAGTGTACAGAAGTTTGTACCTTTTGTTTCTGAGCCCTAGAATGTCAGTGCCGTTGACCCAGGGCTCTTGAACGATGTAGATGTCAACTTCATCCTCAGGTAGGAAGGCGGCAAGACTATCCGGGGCATTCTTAGAATGCTTAAGATTAATCTGGACGACTTTCAGCATCGGGAGGTCTCTTCGGTGTACTGGTGGCTTCCTCCTGAAGCACCAGGTCGTCCATCAGCCTGTTGACAAACTGTATATCGTCAGGCTCTTCGTCTGACGGCCGGAAAACCTTAAGCTTAGCATACCTTACGCCAAACCTCATCTTGTAGTCAGACTTCTCCAACTCCTTAACGGAATCTTCGTTGATGGAGAGGAGCAGAGACATGCTGCTCTTTTGCTGACCTTCGTCTTTGATTACAGCCCAATCACTCATGGACATGACAGGTAAGCCTTAAGCCCTCCCATGCATTGCTGATCTAATCAATCTCCAACCACTTTTCTAACACCTTCTTACCACCGTAAGTGACTTCACCAATTAGTACCACCGTAAGCTCATCCCGAGCTACGTCGCTAAAAAGCCTCTTGGCACTTACTGAGGGACCTTCCTCGTTAGTATTTTTGGCGACTTTGCTTTTCTTTGCATTTGTAATGGTCTCGTCCTGAGACCGATTACGTTTAGTCGCCTTCACAGGCTGTGCGTGAGTGGCCACGTACTCCTCGTACTCGTCCGTCCACCACGGCCACGGTATTTGGCTTTGTCCGCGAGGTTGAACTCATGTACCTTCCCACTCTTCTCATTCTTATTAATCTTGCTTGGGATGAATCGAGCTTTCTGGTACATGTTCTTCCTGACCATCGCTTCCGATTTGACTTTTTGCGCTACGGCTGGCGCTATCCTTAGCCACTTTTGCTGATGTTGTCGGTTTTTCAATACAACCTGTAGCTATCGACGTTGTTTTGGGCACTGTTGTACTCCGGCAAGGCTAAAATTGAAACCGAAGGTCGCCAGGTATCCGGACTCCACCGTTTTAAGACACATTCACGCAGTGCTATTCATCCCATGGAAACGGTCGTTTGACACCCGGGATTGCGGGTTTCATCGAGTTTACCTCTCTAGATCCGCCATATTTCGCTACAAACAGCAGGGACACCTCTAGCAGGATGTTGATCCTCACCACGTATGGCCAGTCTTATGCGTGAAGCTACTAGTTCATTTGCCAGAAACCTTTCCCCCAATCATTTATTATAGTTTTTGTACTTTTTTCAAGAAATTTATTTTTTATTAAAATACATTTTCTCAACAATAATCAATACGAGAGGTTTTAATTGCTATTTGTGAGCACTACAGTGGCAGACGAATTTCGTATATTGACAATATCTTACAAATTAATTATAACATAGAAAACAAGACTATACTATTTAACAATGACGTACAGTAGTAAGCAAAAATTATTATTATTCAACAGTGACTATTATAACAAAAAATACACAATTTAACGGTAAATCGACTACAAAAGTGTGTTTCTGAGAGTAGCATAACATCTATGGGATTTTATAAAAACTTCGAGCTCGAGTGCTTTGTTGACTACGCCATTAGCGTTCCATAGTCCTACTCTTTTTGCATGCTCGTGTACTATTTTTGCATGGCGATAAGTTCATCAAATTTTCTAGTTAATTTATCTATTTAATCACCGAATTTATGGTCCGAGATGTGATTTGATGGTATGTAGTTTTCATGATGATACCGAGTTCGCTGAGGCTGTTTTTGTTGTGCTTTATTTTCTAGGGGTCTGTAAGTCCTAGTGGCATCTGCATAGGATATTCCTTAAGGGAGTTTGATGCAGAGTTTCTGTTAGAATTCGTATCTCTGCTTTGATAAGTATTTGGCCTTGAAGTTTTATCTTCTTTAATTAGTTGTTGATAGACTCGGCACCCCTTAAAGTTAGCAGTATGTGATCCTTGACAATGTACACAAGTGGCTGGCAAGTCTGCTGGTTTTTCACAGCTGGTAGTAGAATGATTATCCCCACATTTCACACATCTGAAATTCTTCCAGCAGTACTTCTTTGTGTGCCCAAATTCTTGACATCTTTGGCATTGCACAACATCGTCGAACGTGCGTAGTGCTTCCATAGCAACTCCTTGTCTGCATAGTAATTTAATATCAAATACCTTCTTATTATTGTCATTGGGTTCAAGGTCCACGAAGAAAATGTCTATCTTTCTGTTGTCTCTGCGGCTTGTGAGACTATGTGCATTCTTGACTTTGTGACCATGTTTGGCAAGATGATCGGTGATGAGATCTTTGGAGGTAGTGTGATGGAGCCCTTTTATCACTACTTTAAAAGGTTTTTCGTCAGTGAGCTGAAAGGTATGAAATTCGACCCGTATGGCCTCAAGTTTTCTCCTGATGATTCGGTAGGTTTCAGAATCCTTGGCGATAATTCTTAGATGATTGTGGTTGGACTTGGTCAAAATTCTACATAAGGTATTATGTGATTTCCTTCTTAAGTAATTCATAAGATTTTCCACACGATTGTGACCACAATAATTTAACATCTTTACGAAGCAATGCATACAATGGTGTCATCTTTTGAGCAAAATTGGGAATAATAATTAACTATTCCTATAAAAGCTCTGAGCTCAGAAATGTCTTTGGGTGTTGGTGCTAATAGCACACTCGAAATACGATCACCATTCTTTCTTAAACCAGTTTTATCAATAGAAAATCCCAAGTAACAAATCTCATTTTTGGAAAATTCACACTTTTCTAAGTTCCATCAAAGTCCTGTTGATCTCAGCTTATTTAAAACCATTTTTAAATTAACTGTGTGTTCCTCCGTATTCTTTCCCGTCACTGTAATGTCATCCTGGTAAACTACCACCCCACGAATTCCTTGCATTAAATTTTCCATAACTTTTTGAAAGATCGCTGCAACAGTCTTCACACCAAAAGGTAAGCGTTTAACCTTTAATAGACCAATACGCGTGCTCCAAGTACTTAACAACTGAGATGAATCATCGAATTTCAGCTGGTTATAAGCACTACATAAATCAAGTTTCGTAAATAGTTCACCTCCTTCTAAAAAAGCTGACAGTTTTTTTGCTCATTGAATTTAATAAATAAATAAGTTAATAAATAAATAATGCCCAATTTTACCACAACAGTGACACTTGCAATTTTGTATTTGCAAATATCAAAGTCATGGTTTCTCCAACCACAATGCATACAGGGTTTGCGGGACTTCTTGTTACTGCTCACGTCACCTCGCCGCCAGCACATCCTCTGCCGCCGTTGCCTTTGAAACTTCTGCCTCCATAAACATTTTTCGCACCGTTACTTCCACCGCTACAGTTGACTTCTCGCCTCCCTCCGACACTTCTTGAACGGTCTACAAATTTGATGTGTCCTTTGTTGCCAATTTTGTCTCCATAATCATGGCTTTCCTCAATGTACTTGACAATGTTAAGTTCTCATCTTCCTCACAAATTCTTTCAAAAATTTTACTTGGAAGGCGCTCATATCATAAAAGAACGAATTGTTTCAAGTAAGCCCCAAACTTGCAATTCAATGCAAGTTGTTTTACCCGAGCATACCATTCTGCCACCGTCTCTTCATCTTCCTTTACCGCCATATGGAACTTCTTGCGCTCATGGAAAACGATTGTTGGTGGTGTGTCGTCAATATTTGTAAGTTTTTGAAACTGGAGAGTATGGACTACACAAAACAGTTTTTCCTACACAGTAAAAAAGCTTCTTTATTGGGAGAAAACTCATGAATATTTAAAATCTGACAAATTGTAGGTGATTCAGTTGTCATTGTATTATGTTTCTTTTTATTTCACAAAATTTTCACTTAAACCTTTGTTGTTGTTATCGTTGTTGAACAGTTATTACTGTTTATGATGATGATGTTGATTTACTTAATGTGTATTATATATAGATGTAAGAATATATCATTACATTGAAGTTCAAATAACTTTATTTAAAATAATTTTATATCAGTGCGTATATAGGCTTCGTTATTAAACAGTTTTTTTTTTTTTTAAATCCTCATCGCCAATTTGTAATGTATTGACATAAGCGTAGCTGAGTACAAACTAACTTTATTTCGTATTCTTCAACATACTTATTTGTCATAGTACAATAATACAAGGTACCGCCACTTGGGCCTTTTACTCTCTTGAAATTTGCTCACTCTCAATTGTTGACGTCATTCGCATATCAGTGTATAGAGCGCTGAAATAATGCATTTGGTGTTGAACATAATTTGAAAATGCATTGAAAATTGCAGAATTTGACGAATTTTGCATGCATTTTGAAATTAAGTTCAACACTAAATGCATTATTTCAGCGTTCTATACACTGATATCCTTCAAATTCTTCAATTTTCAATGCATTTTCAAATCATGTTCAACACTTAATGCATTATTTCAGCGTTATATACACTGATATGCGAATGACGTCAAAAATTGAGAACGACACATAACTGTAAACTAATGGCGCCACCTCTATTTCTTACACCATGCTTAGATGTAATCTTATTCAATCTTATTCCAATTAGTTTCCTTATGACGTTGCCAGATTAACAATATCCAACACTAAGTAATAAATACCTTTGGGGGGTCGCTAATGTAAAACGTAAACAGGTTTAGTGGTCTGGGGGTTAAATTTTTTTCTTATTTTTGCTTATACAGGGAGCGGGGGATATTATAAAAGTTACATTTGATAAAAAACTTACAAAATAATGACAATAAAAAACTATTTTAAAATTTTTATTTTCTGTAAGGCCCACATTACACCGAAGCGAATAAACATTTTTTTGTGTTCGGTTGAAACATGAGTACATTATTGCATTCAAAAACAAAAACAATGTGTACTGTTTTGTTTCCTTGAGTTTATGCGCTCTTATAAGAAATAATGTACTCATGGTTCTATCTTTCAGTAACATAAAACAAAAACACTAATCTGTACCACAAAATGTAACATGTATTATAAAAAATGTTTATTATACAAGTTTAATTTTAATTACATACATTTAAATTTCTTATAACTTTTACTTATTTTACTTCACTTTAATGTAAATAGCTTTAGAGCTGAAGGCCTCTATCTCTATTGCTCTTAAAGTTCTAAATCTATATATTAATACGGAGACAAGATTCTTTTGGTCCCGTTTTACCTTACTTAACGCAAGGTATTTTCATGAAAACTGTATGGTTATAAAGTGTAACGTGTAATTCTTATGCTAATAAATTAATGTTACTGCCGCAAAAAACAGGTTCGAAAATTTAACTTTTACAACAATAGCAACAAGCATTATAAAACCATACGACTGACTGCTTACACAGCGAAGTTGTGGAATGAGAGAAAGAAAATATTTTTCAAGCGAATATGTACATTCCTACGAACGATTGATTGTGTACAAACAAACAAAAACACTTGAAATCCAGAATGAAGGCTATCATTGGCTATGCCAAAGATGTAATACTCTTCACGCTCCTCCGGGTTGCAACCAACCTTCCTTTCTTAGCATCACTATATTCTCTCTGTTATAGTTTGCGTATCAACAAAGAACACAGTTTGAGTTGCATTGTATTTTTATTGTACTTATACTCTTTATAAGTTTATCATTAAATGTGAGTTTGTATGGGAGGTACCTCTGCTAGTAACCCTAGGATCATGAAATTCACATGGCTGATGGATACGGAACAGAAACTTATAGTGTCAAAATTTCAGTTCAATAAATAAAAAAAAAATAACTATTTCTAACAAGAACATTAATTTAAAAGGGGCTTCATATGGGAGGTACTCTTCCTGGTACCCCAAGGATCATGACATTTACGTGGCTAATGGATACGGAACAGAAACTTATGGTGTCCAAATTTCAGTTCAATAAGTCAAAAAACAAAAAACTTTTTCCAATAAGAACATTATTTTAAAAGGGGTTTTGTATGGGAGGGACCCCCTACTGGTCCGATTCGGCTGACAAATGTTTAGCGTTTGGTAAAAAAAAACCTATGTACAAAATTTTAGCTCTCTAGCTCAAAAACAAATGGATTAGTTTTGCGAACAGACGGACGGACATGGCTAAATCAACTCGTCTCATCGAGCTGATTACAAATATATATACTTTATGTGGTCTGCGATGTCTCCTTCTGTGTGTTACAAACTTCATGACAAACTTATAATACTATTCACTCCCGTGAAGAGTATTAAAAAAATTAAAGCTGCTTTATTTGACTTTTACTAATTTTCTTGACAAAATAATTAAAATAGAGGAGGCGGCGAAAACCCACGCTACGCCACTGTATGTACTATGCCAAGTCCAAGGTTAACGTAAATCAGTCAAAAGTAAATAAAATTGAATTTCTATATATTTACTCTTATTATTTTTATTATTGTTACTATTTCTTTATTGATTTATTTTTTTTTTTTTTGTTCAAAGAAAATAATTTTTTTTTCGTGTGCCTAAAAACAAGTTTTATCAACAAGCGTATGGATAGATATATACATATTTTATGTACATACTTACATAAGTATTAATGCCTGTTTTTATTTTGGTTATATTATATTTAGTTTATTTATATTTATTTTTTGTGAAGACTTTTTTTGCTTTAAACCGGATTTATTTAATTCATGAAACAAACAAGTTTCCTTTTTTACCCGACTGCCAGCCAAGAAGGGTTATGTTTTTCGCGCGAATCTTGTGTTTGTAAATTTTTTTATTACCTCGTATCTTCCAAATGGATCGATGGATTTCGACAGTTGAGGTATCGTTATATTCATCTTAAAAACCCAATTGTCCTTAGATAGGTGATTGAAAAAAAATTTGGACATTATGAGTTACTGGTACATATTTACTAACCATGTATATTTCAAGATCCTTGGATTACTAGAAGGGTTACCTCCCATACAAACCCAAATTCAAATTAAAGTTACTTTTACGTTGTATTTTCTTAAGTCGGGATTTTGATTTTTTTAATTATTAATTCTTGTTTAATGAAGAAGTTTGCTAGTATAACATTAAAAAAAAGTAATGTAATGTAAAGTATATAAGCACACTATAGAAGTGAAACTGCTGCACAAAATGTTAGAAATCAAGTTTTAAAATAATTACTAGAGTTGTGTGTAATATTTTTCATTTATTTTATTAAGAAGCAATTTTAGTGTTGAAAGCATATTATAATTAATAATTGAAATAATTTGGTCAAATAACGTATTGATTTATATGACATATAACAGCAAAGTATCAGCGGCATGCGTACAAATTAATATGCGAGATCAGCGTCGTGTAGGGCACACACAATTGAAAAGAATAATATATGATTAAAGAGAAGAGCGAAAATGCAACATAGTAATTGCTGGTGTGTTGTTGTTGATAAATTGTGCACAAAACCAAACAACAGCAGCGACCCGCACTTCCCTTCTCAATAAACGCAACTTCAGAAAGAGAGCTCTGTTGTATGTTCACTCTCAACAACAACAACAACAACAACAACGACACACACGAAGAGAGAAAGATAGAAAAGCATCTTGGGCTGGTGGTCGGTTTTTCGGTTACTTGTTCGTATGCTCTTTGTAAAAACACACACCAGTAAAGCATTTTTTATCTCTCTTTTACTCATGCAAAAACATTCATTCTCTACGCTGCAGACGAACAACCCAATATGTATCCCCCATCAACGTCCCCCGCAACGTCACATTTGATTACCATAACGTTTTTTTTGGATTTACACCTCGCTAAAGAAGTTTCACTTCAAAAATGGGGTGTGTCTGTGTCGTGGACATGGCCGTCTGTTTTGCGTGAATACGTCTTTATGTGTGTTATAATCATTTTAAAACTCTTAAAAGTCCTTCGGATTTTTATGTTTTATTTGCGATGGCTACATTTTCCTTTCATCAGGTCCAGGATTAAATAAACAAATAATTATTGTGTTATAATTATATAGTACTCTTCACGGCAATGAATAGTATTATAAGTTTGTCATGAAGTTCGTAACACACAGAAGGAGATATCGCAGACCACATTAAGTATATATATTTGTGATCAGCTCGATGAGATGAGTTGATTTAGCCATGGCCGTCTGTCTGTCTGTCTGTCTGTCTGTATGTATGCAAACTAGTCCCTCAGTTTTTGAGCTAGAGAGCTGAAACTTTGCACATAGGCTTATTTTTACCATTGCACATTTGTCGGAATCAGCCGAATCGGACCACTAGGGGGTACCTCCCATACAAACCCCCTTTAAATTAATGTTCTTATAAGAAAAAGTTTTTTGTTTTTTCACGTATCGAACTGAAATTTGGATACTATATGTTTCTGATCCATATTCATCAACCATGTAAATTTCATGATCCTAGGGTTACCAGGAGGGGTACCTCTCATACAAACCCAAATAAATGGCAAACTTATAAAGAATAAATGTACAATAAAATTTGCCACTCAAACTGATGTAATGCCAAGAAAGGAAGGTAGGATGCAATCCGGAGGAACGTGAAGAGTATTACATCTTTGGCATAGCCAATGATAGCCTTCTTTCTGGTTTTTATATAGGTTCGGCAGTGTAAGTGTAGTACTTGTGTGTACATTTTTGAAGTGAAACTTCTTTATCGGCGTTGGGCAAAAATTTAGTATAAAATTTTGAATGAAAAAATAAAAATTGTAACGTTTTTTGGATTCTGCATCTCATAAACCGCATTAGGTAGACACTTCAAATTTTCACAGAATGCCATATCCCCAACAAATAATAAAATTTTTGGAAAATCCACCGAAAATGTCTCAATAAAGAGATTACAATTACGCAACAACAAAAGATTTTCATAGCAACATGCAAGCAACCAGCTTGTGTGTTGTACAAGAACAGACATTCGGCAAATGTAAACACAACAACAACAATTACACACGCCAAAGAAAACAAAACCAACATACAGGCGGATAGGCAGACGGACAGACTGAAAGACAGACATAGCTAAATTAACTGGACAGAATATTTTGCATGCATGTTGTATTGTTGTATTTGTTTTGTGATGATCTCTCTCTTTCTCTGTCTGTTTTTAAGAAGTTTCATTTCTATCACGTGTACGATGGCACACGTGCAATTTTGTTTTCTTTAATAAAAAGTAAAAACCGCAAAAATGACCTCCGTTACAACCCTTATATAAAGCTTAGAGATTTATTTTAAAATCAATCAAGTAGTCTTCGTTAAAATTTTTAATCTTTTTTTGATTATTAGTTTAAAGAATCAATAATTTTTTGTGCGTGTATAACAGCATTGTCAATATCAAATCACTTTTATTCCGTAAAGATTAAATTTTAAAAATAAAATAAATTATAGGAAGCTTCTTCTGTTTTTTGTTGTAATAGAAGATCTTTTTTATATGGTACTAGCGACCCTACCTGCTTTGCACGGGTGCCATTTACCTGTAGCGGCAGTAAATGCTTTTTTCATAAATTAATTAAATTTACCAGTCCCATCGTACGTTACTACACCCCCAATTAAAAAACAACATTACTTTAATTTTGAGAGCGAACACAATTTCGTGAGCGAATTGTCCAGTCTATTACTCCGTTTGTGCAGTAGCCGAAATGGTTTGGTTTGTGCAACGATTACAAAAAAAGTATATTTGAAGTACTTACTCTGAAATCAGTACAAATAGTAATATTTATACTCTTCACGGGAGTGAATAGTATTATAAGTTTGTCATGAAGTTTGTAACACACAGAAGGAGACCACACAAAGTATATATATTTGTAATCAGCTCGATGAGACGGGTTGATTTAGCCAAGTCCGGCTGTCCGTCAGTCTGTCTGTATGCAAACTATTCCCTCAGTTTTTGAGCTAGAGAGATGATTCTTTTTACCATACGCTGCACATTTGTCGGAATCAGCCGAGTCGGACTACTAGGGAGGTACCTCCCATACAAACCCCCTGTAAATTAATGTTCTCATTAGAAAAAGTTTTTTGGTTTTTAACGTATCGAACCGAAATTTGAACACTAAAAGTTTCTGGTCCATATTCATCAACCATGCAAATTTCATGATCCTAGGGTTATCAGGAGGGGTACCTTCCATACAAACCCAAATGAAATGACAAACTTATATAATAAAATTACAAAAAAAGTGCCACTCAAACTGTGTTCTCTATTGGTACTCAAACTGTTACAGAGAGAATATAGTGATGCTAAGAAAGGAAGGTTGGATGTAACCCGGAGGAGCGTGAAGAGTATTACATCTATGGCATAGCCAATGAAAGCTTTCTTTCTGATTTTATTTTAAAGTTGTATAAAAGTAAAAAAAAAAAAACTTTACTAGACTACAAAATGCACTAGTTGTGGCTGAAATTTTTTACACCTTAAACCCAGTTTAAGCCAGGGTTTGTATTGCTTGCTCCATAGCAGCAATATCAACAGAAAATATGCTTTGCTCTTGCTCCTGCTCTCAATTTGTAAAGCACGAAGCAAAGAGCACTTGACAGAACTCCAAAAAAATACTATTTATAGTCGGAACAATAGCAAACAAATTTGGAACAAGTAGAAGCAGAGCAAACGAAATAGTTTTGTGTGCTATTGCTCCGACTACTGCTCTTGATGCTCCTACTATTGCTCCGCTCCCGAATCAAATGTTCATGCTCCGAATAGCAATAGCGTAATTTTTTAGTAGGGTTTCCAAGTAATTGTAATTGTCAATTTTAGGGATTTTTGACTCACTTCAGCGATAAATATTTTTGAGAGTTGGCAGCCTCGCTTTCGTAACAAACTTTCAAGCTCCGAATTTTATTTTTATGCTTTTACAGATTTTTTTTTGGTACTTGAATAAGTGAAGATGTCATCGCGAAAAAATAATATTGACAAGTTAAAATATTTTAATTCCGATGATGACGGTTATTTGAAATGCAAAATATGCAGTCGCTCTCTAAAACCCGAGCGAACATTTAACCTAAGAAAACATTTATTGCTGCACAAAATTTGTGTAGATAAAGATGAAGAAAATGATCGATTTCATTTGAATCAATTTCTCACGTTAGAAAGCAAGTGATTAAAGTCGAAATAAGTAAGAGACAGTTGATTCGGTCATACATTGGACTTGACTCAGAAGACAGTATTCCATTCAATGTATTAAATTCCACAAATATGAAGAAATTAATTAACCCCATTTGCCAGGGAATTACAGAGAAGTGCGGCAGAAAGTTCTGCCTTAATGGAAACAACTGTAAAAATGTGTTGAAACTCGTGGCAGAAAACATTAGAGTTGAAATAAAAAACGAAGTGAAACTTCGGCTTTTATCTCTGAAAATTGATAGTGCTACACTCGACTTTCAAGAAATTATTTCGGAATCAGTGCACAGTTTATTACTAACAACGATATTGTATCACGTATTCTTGGATTGACACATTGCAAGGAGCTGGTGCAAGTACATCACAGATTCTTGCAAAAGAAATTTTATCGACATTGACGAAGTATGATATACAGTTGAGCCAAATTATATCAGTAACTTCAGATAATGCGGCAAACCTGATAAAGAACACAAAAATCTTATCTCAACAAAGTATTAGCGATGACATTTCGAAGGATCTGACAATAATAACATTGAGTACACCAGAAAGATTGACCAATTTGAAAAATCGGAAGATAGTTATTTGGGAAATATCCAAAAAGTCCGGTGTGCAGCACACACAGCACAACTTTACGCTCTGGACGTAACAAAAAGTACAGAATTGAGAAAATATTTGCTACAATGTCGCAACATGACTAAATATATTCGAAAGCAATCAAATGGATATCGTGAAGTATTTGAACTGAAAAAGGTACAATTACCGCAATTGGACTGTCCAACTCGGTGGGGATCAACATACCAAATGATTGAACAGACAAATACAGCAAAAGATATGCTAAAAAATATTGAATCAGTTGACAACAAAACGGAAGATAAAAATTTCGATGCAAGTGCCTCTTTATGGGAGTTCATTGACGGATACTCTACCATCCTCAATCCACTGCAAAAAATCATTGTCCAGTTTCAAGAAGAACAGTTACATTACGGCAACTTCTATGCTTTGTGGCTTACATATTAGCAACGAATCAAATTATTATTTTGTACTTACTCTAATTTTTTGTTATTCCTTTTGTATTTGAATGATGACACTGGACAACAACATTTTTGTTACATGAAATATCAATAAATAAGGGGAATGAGTTTTTTCAGGTTCTTTTTATTCTTAGGGGTATTTTTAACGACTTTTTGACAAAGAAACAATTGTTGAAACAATTCCATCGTTCCGTTTCACTTAGGTTCCAATTAAATCGTTAAACAATAGTTCATGTTTCATTTCGTTTTTTCGTTTTTAGCTTGCCAATGTATGACCGAATCAACTGTTTCTTACTTATTTCGACTTTAATCACTTGCTTTCTAACGCAAGAAATTGATTCAAATGAAGTCGAGTCATTTTCTTCATTTTTATCTACACAAATTTTGTGCAGCAATAAATGTTTTCTTAGGTTAAAGTTCGCTCGTTTTTTGGAGAGCGACTGCATATTTTGCATTTCAAATAACCGTCATCATCGGGAATAAAATATTTTAACTTGTCAAAATTATTTTTACGCGATGACATCTTCACTTATTCAAGTATCAAAACAAAATCTGTAAAAGCATAAAAATAAAATTCGGAGCATAAATTTTTCTTTAAAAGAGAGGCTGCCAACTCTCAAAAATATTAATCGCAAAAATCCCTAAAATCGACAATTACAATTACTTGGAAACCCTACTAAAAAATAACGTAGAATGCTATTCGGAGCATGAACATTTGATTCGGGAGCGGAGCAGTAGTAGAAGCATCAAGAGCAGTAGCCGGAGTAATAGCACACAAAACTATTTCGTTTGCTCTGCTTCTGATTGCTCCAAATTTTTTTGCTATTGTTCCGACTATAAATAGTATTTTTTTGGAGTTCTATCAAGTGCTCTTTGCTCCGTGCTTCACACATTGAGAGCAGGAGCAGGAGCAAAAAACAAAAACTATTAAATAGCATAGCATTTTCAATCTCTGGTTTAAACTACAAATTTACTAGTTAGCTGGTACTATCTTTTTAATTCGCACGCCCCATTATGTACTCCTAAAAATCTTTTTATGTCTACGCATACTCTATTAGATTTGAAGTTATTTTATGCATGCATGCATTCATTCATTTGCGAATGTAGTCAAAAATGCATTCGTTAATGCGGTCAGTCAGTCGATCAGTTACTCGTCAGTCACACAAGTCAACCCTGACCTAAAAACTATTCACATACAAATTTTCTGTGTGGTAAACATGAATGCCATGTATAAATATGTACATATGTATGTAGTGAGTCAGGTAGTTAGTTGAATACAACTGTTTAACTGTTTAGATATTTTATTGTTATTTATCTACATCTGTATGTTATTTGGCTTTCATTGTCATTAAATATTATTGTTATTGTATTGTATTCTATTATTTACTGACGCCTACAAGACAAGGCAGATCTGTAATTAAATCATTTCATAATTTAAACCCATTGCTGTTTTGATTTTCGTATGGGTACTACATCCACCAGCAACTGGGGTTTCGACATACTTATTTTGTGTATGAGATTAGCGGGGGTTTATGTATACCAATATTCAGTTGATAGCTCAAAAACTGGGAGACAACTTTGCATGGAAACATACAGCCGTATTTCTCATAACGATAATCATTTATAAGTATATGTAAAGGGTGTTTTTTTTAGGGTTATAAAACAAAGAAAAATATTTTTAACTAGCTGGTGTCCACGACTTCGTACGCGTGGGGTATACGAAATATGTATGTAATAGCTCGTATTTTGTTAACTTTGTCATCAGCTGTTTAATGTTGCTGCTCTGCAAAATTATCAGATGTTGGCGCGCAGGCAAAAGAGGAAAACTTTCGAAAATCAGCCAAAAAGTAGGCAACAGAACTAAAAATATGAATATCTTTTGATTTGGTATGTCGATTTCGATAAAATAAATGCTAAATGTTATAGGGAACTTGCTACAATACACCAGTAAAACATTCAAATAGGTTAAGCCGTTTCTGAGATAAGGCAGAAAAAGGCTTACGATTATATATATATATATAGATAGATATAGATAGATATAGATAGATATCAATTAAACTGGCTTTATTGGATAGATAATTTTATGACAATGTTTAAATATGATTTCGGATATGTGGCTGCCACGGTTGGAGCGTACGGGCGCAGTAAGGTAGTCCAATTTTCGCACACTTTTCGCACACTTTTCGCAACATTTGCAGACGTATTTCGCCAATAACTCTTCGAATGTTAATTTCCAGATGTTCAATTGTCTCTGGTTTATCCGCGTAGGCAAGTGACTTTATACAACCCCAAGAAAATAGTCCAATGGGGTTAAATCATAAGATCGTGCTGGCCAATTAATAGGATCATTACGTAAAATTATTCGTTCATCATAAGTTTCTTTGATACAGAAGACAAACTGGAGCGTATAGTTTACACACTGAGTGTAACGATAACGGCCAAAGGCTAGTACATTTAGCAGTCGCCAAAGGGCTAATAATCGGTAGCACATATTTCGAAAGAAAGAGTAAACACAAACAAACATGGAGGTCACCAGATCGGAACACTCTCAACCAAATAGATCATATACTAATAGATTCACGACATATGTCAAGCCTGATGCATGTAAGGACATACTGCGGAGCTAACATCGACTCCGATAACTTCCTAGGTCGCAAGAATAAGAACTCGCATAGCAAACGCAAAAAAAGAATCAAACTGTAAGTTTAAACTAAAGAAAGAAGAAAAGTGCAATGAATTCAAAACGTCACTAGAAACGGACCTCTAAGGAACAACAACTATAGAAAATATATCGGAAAGATGTAATTAACAATGAGAATTAATGATGAAAGTAGCTACTGAAGTACTAGGACACGTGCCAAAGAAGAAGCGTAATCAATGGCTCGACAATGAATGTAAAGTTGCAACAGACAAGAAAAATGAAACCTACCAACTACTAATCCACAGAAAAACCAGAGCAGCAAATGAGAGAATTAAAAAGCTACGCCGTGAAGAAAAACGTCTACACAATGCCAAGAAAAAACAATACAACGATCTAATTTTAGAAGACGGCGAAAATTCTTAAAATAGGCATGCGACAAGATGCTTTTACAAAACTATCAACACGGGCAAAGACGGCTTTAACCCAAGAACGTACTACTGCAAAGATAGAGACGGCAATCTACTCACAGAAAAAGGAGACATTCTAACCAGATGGGTAGAACGCTTCGACAAAACTCTAAATAATCCGTCTTTGCAACAGGAAATAATAGATTATAGGGTCTTAGCAGACAATAACGACGAAGAAAGAGTTGAGACTCCAACATATGAAGAGTTCAATACGGCAGTTGAAGATCTAAAGAATAATAAGGCAACAGGCACTGACGAAATTCCGGCAGAAGTGATAAAAAACATGGGTGACGCAAATTTGAGAGAAATTTATAAATTAATGATAAAAAGATGGGACGACGAAGTACTACCAGAGAATTTCGAACTAGGAGTCATATGTCCGATCCATAAAAAAGGCGATAAACCCTGTTAAACACAATATATAAAGTCTTCTCTAGTTTACTTCGCATTAAACTCCAACCATTTGCAGACAAGATAGTAGGTGACTACCAAGCTGGATTTAGAGCTAGCAAATCAACGATAGACCAAATCTTCATTGTCAAACAGATCTTAGAGAAAACTCGAGAAAACAATGTCACGACATTACACCTTTTTATTGACTTTGAAACAGCGTATGTTAGAATCTGGAGAGATGGACTAATTGCGGCGGTAAAAGAATTTTCTATCCCAACGAAGCTAAAAGACTAACAAAAGCTACCATAACAAAAGAAGGAAATGTTGTGAGAGTTAGGAATGAAAACACCCGTGAGTTCGAAACTAACTTTGGTGTCCGTCAAGGAGATGGCCTCTCTTGCCTCCTTTTTAACCTGGCACTTGAAAAAGTCATCAGAGACTCCAAAGTAAACGTCAAAAGCACCATCTTTTACAAATCGGTGCAGTATTAGCATATGCCGACGACATAGAAATCATATCGACATAAAGAATCTCAAGGAAGCCTTCAACAGCATCGAAGAGAATGCGAGAAAAATAGGTCTAATAATTAACGAAAGAAAGACTAAAGTAATGGTGTCCACAACATCTGACGCAATGAGCCATAGACTTAGCCAAAATGTTACCTTCGGGGAACACATCTTTGAAGTTGTTGCTTACTAAAACGAGAATAAAAATGTAGAAATAGATCAACGACTTCTTGCTACAAATAGACAGTACAAGGTTATCTTTGGCTATGCCAAAGTTGTAGTACTCTTCACGCTTCTGTGAATGAGCATACAAAAATATTGTTGGGGTCCTCACGAGATTGCATGAACTGACAGTTAGTCCAAATAAAAAAAATTTGATAGTGCGACGATTGAGTTGAGTAAATTGCATAAAAGATTAACGTTGCCACAGTGGTCATTAATTGTCTGGCAACTCTGCCGAAATAATATACGATAAATACATTATATTGCAATTATTGATTACAATTTCTGCAGTTACGGAGCAATTACCGATTTGTACACCAGCACTTTGTTTCTCAAGCTGAGTTTGCTTTTGCTTTTCATTAGCCAACTAAGTTTTTTAAGTTTTGCAGCGCATTTTACGTGGGCTTTCTTAATGTGTTCTGACCAGGTTAGTTTCCTATCAAGTTGCATGCCTAGGTAATTGTGATGACTTTTGGTCGGAATGGGACCACCATGAGTCTCGCTTTAGGGTGAATGTCACATTAGCGACGTTCCCTCGTTTGAACCAGTCCTCTAAAGTGTTTATATAGTCCTGCAGAATAGCAGTGGCTTCAGAGGAATATTTGGAAGAGGCCATAATTGCAGTGCCATCAGCATATGTGGTAATCAGTAAGTCCCGGTTATTCGGTGGTGGCATGCCACTTGTGAAAATTGTGTACAGCACTGGAGCGAGTACACTGCCTTGGGGCACCCCTGCCATGATTTGTCGAATGGTAGACGTCACGTCTTTAATTGTCACCATGAAGGTCCTGCTTTCGAGAAATGACCTCAGGATTACGTAGAACGGAGCTGGACATAATGTTTGCATTTGTGAAGAATGCCATCGTGCCATACCCTGTCAAATGCCTGCTGGATGTCGAAAAAAAAACTGTATTGCAGAACTTTTTATTCTCGAAGGCTTCGAGGATTTTTTGTACTACTCTGTGAACCTGTTCTGGGGTACCATGCTTTTTTCTGAATCCAAATTGATGATGTGGTATAGCACTCTGTACGCCACTTACTGCCAACAATCTACGCAAGAATGTTCTTTCGAATATTTTAGAGAGAATTGACAGTAAGCTAATTGGTTTGTGCGATTCAACCAGACTTTCTGGCTTGCCAGGTTTTGGAATCATTGTAATCAAAGCGCACTTCCATTGTATGGGGAAGTGGCCGATACGGAGCATTATGTTGTAGATTTTGACCAGGAACAGGACCCCCTTCAATGGCAATGATTTTATAACACGAGCATCTATCATGTCATAGCCTGGGGCTTTTTTGATTGCAGTTCTTTGATTTGTTGAAGGACTTTGGTTGGGGAGATATGACTAATAGGAAGGTCAATTTGAAGCGGCGATTCAAGAAAGGCTTTTGTTATGTTTGCATCTGTCGATTCAGCAAGATTATATGAATCTTGTTTGAAGATGTTCCGCAAATGCTTCATCCTTGTCAGGATCGGTTCTGCACCACTCACCTCTGTCGTTTTTGATTGGGAAGTTATCTAAAGGTTGGCGTTTGATTTTTCGTGTCAGTTTCCAGAGACTAACATTGGAGTCTTTGTCATTATCGGCATTCTTCAGCATGTCTTCAAATAGCTTGGATCGCTCAGATTTCAGTAGATTTGTCAATTTGTGGGCAGCTCTGATATATACTGCCTTGTCCGCAGGTTGATGTGTACGTTGAAACTGTCTCCGGAGGCGTCGTTTTTCTGCTACAAGTTGAGTGACTCGTGGAGAAGGTTTTGGTAGCGAACGCGGATTGGCTGGTAGGTGAGTGGACGTAGACAGGAGTGCCGCTTCATGAATTTTTTTGGTCAAAAGTTCCACCGCATCATCAATATCTTCAGCTGAGTTGAGATCCATGCTGAGGTTAAGTTTTTGCTCCAGTGACCTTTGAAAAACAGATAGATTAGCACCAGGGGGGAGTAGCCTAGTCTTTGCTGAGTAGTTAAAACTACTACAAAGTCAATTGCACTTGGTGTTCTTGTGTTGTCGTAAGGGTAGCAGGTCGGAGATCCTGTGGCCAGAATATCCCAGTTACTATTGAGAACACATTTTAAAAGTTCTGTTCCTCTAGGGCATGCCCGAAGGTTGCCCCAGTAACGATGCTTGGCATTCCAGTCACCAGCAGCAACAAAATTTGGACCAAGTTGGTTAAAAAGAGCTGTGAATAAATCACTGTTCCAGGAAAATCTGGGAAGGCAGTACACAGCCGATAACGTTATGTTACCTTCTTGTCTCTATAGTTCGATAGAGGCCATTTGTAGTCGATCCAGGCCGACCGGGTCAAGAGGATGATGTTTGATGTTTGATTTGACTAGTATCGCGGCACCACCAAGGGCGCCATCAGAAGGATGATTAGCAGTGCACAGAACGTATCCAAACTGTTTTAAGGTAAATCGACTACAAAAGTGAGTTTCCCATCTATTTTATGGGATTTTATAAAAACTTCGAGCTCGAGTGCTTTGTTGACTACGCCGTTAGCGTTCCATAGTCCTATGGTTATGTTGTTGGACATTTTGAGGCCGTAAGGGCGGTTAAAATTTGCAAGATTTGTTTTTTTATGCTCATGAACTCTTTTTGCATGCTCGTGTACTATTTTGCATGGCGATAAGTTCATCAAATTTGGTAGTTAATTTGTCTATTTTATCACCGAGATTATTGTCCGAGGTGTGAATTGATGGTATGTAGTTTTCATGATGATACCGAGTTTGCCGAGGCTGTTCTTGTTGTGCTCTATTTTCTAGGGGTCTGTGAGACCTAGTGGCATCTGCATAGGAGAGACCTAGTGGCATAATATAGGATATTGAAAAGTGTTGTTTGAAGTTGATGTAGTGGAGTTATCAAGGGAGTTTGATGCAGAGTTTCTGTTCGAATTCGTATCTCTGTTTTGATAAGTATTTGGCCTTGAGGTTTTATCTTTTTTATTTAGTTGTTGATAGACTCGGCACCCCTAATAGTTAGCAGGATGTGATCCTTGACAATGTACACAAGTGGCTTGCAAGTCTGCAGATTTTTCACAGCTGGTAGTAGAATGATTATCTCCACACTTCACACATCTGAAATTCTTCCGGCAGTACTTCTTTGTGTGCCCAAATTCTTGACATCTATGGCATTGCACAAGGTCGTCGAACTTACGTAGTGCTTCCACAGTAACTCGTTGTTTGCATAGTAATTTAATATCAAATACCTTCTTATTCTTATCATTGGGTTCGAGGTCCACGAAGAAAATTTCTAGCTTTTTGTTGTCTCTGCGGCTTGTGGGATTATGTGCATTCTTGACTTTGTGACCATGTTTGGCAAGGTGATCGGTGATGAGATCTTTAAAGGTAGTGTGATGGAGCCCTTTGATCACTACTTTAAAAGGTTTTTCGTCAGTGAGCTGAAAGACCTCAAGTTTTCTCTTGATGATTCGGTAGGTTTCAGTATCCTTGGCGATAATTCTTAGATGATTGTAGTTGGACTTGGTCAAGTAGTAATCGGGTTCTACGACCGTATCGAGGTCTTGCCATAAACCATTGATATTTTCTACATAAGGTATTATAAATGGTGGTAGTTTAGGAACATTAACTTTTTGGACAGGTGGTGGGTCTTCAGAGACGGGTTTAGTAATAACAGTGTCGTTGTTTTCCTCCAATTAAATTCCATCGTCCACATCTAGTATTTGGAAGCGACTGCTTTCTACACGCCTTATACTAATTTTTTTGATTGGAGCATTTTCTGAGGTAGATGCTAAGTTTTTAGTTTTTAATTGGAAATTAGCAGTATCTGATTTTTGATGATTGCGTTTGCTTTCAGGTGAATGGATTGACTTCCTTTTGTTAGTAGAAGTTTGCCACGAGCAAGATGCAACAGTGCTATAATTATTAGGGTAAACTAGAAAGAAATCGATTTCAATTTCTGCGTCATGACTGATAGTCCCCTCAACAGGTGAGAGGCTCATATTCGAAATTGATTTTAAGAACACCCCTTGGTTTATCGTATTGTTTTGGTGTTTATAGTTAAGCTTTAGTAAAGCTTAGAGAAAGAGAGACTGAGTGAACTTTAAAGCTTCACGTCAGTACACGTGTTTGACTTGTAAAAAGTTTGGTTACAATGCACTTAAAAGCTCAAAGCTTTGATATAGTAAGGATTGGTGCACACCAATTTTATTAATTTTTCACAAATGTTATAAATTATTTGGAGAAACACAACAAATCTATTTGTATTTTACTATTAGTACCACAACCACTAGTTAGTGGATTTGTCCATGGCTAATAATATCGTACTACTTCTTTTTCACAAATAATTGCACACTAAATTCGCGATCACTGGATATAGCATCCGAACTCAACAAGAGCTTAATCGC